>JASPKZ010010238.1:0-87500 GCA_030220185.1 Diploptera punctata | reverse complement strand
AAGTTATGCAATCTAGAAAATCTACTTCAGCAAACTTCATTACTATTTATTAAACAGTAAAAATAAAATAAATGATCATACATTATCTAAGATTATGTCAAATTACGTTAAAAATGCAGTAATAACTTACTTTTACATGATTTTGTTTTCTTTGCGGTCCGAAACACTTGAATGACGGGCACTAGAATGTATTATTTCGCCAATTTAAGGGTTACGTAAGTGCTAATAGGAACAATATCAAGCACCTGTAAATATTAATCATAACTTATTAGTGCCAAGATGAACCATAACTTGCTTAAGTATAATTAACAGAGAGCATTGTTTGAAATTCATATATTAGTCGTTCAAAATATCTCTGCAGGCGGAAGAATTGCGAAGCTTTCTTTGTTGCTACACGTGACGTCATCTAAGGCAGTGTTCACTGTCAGCGTCCCACGTCCCGTCCCCCTATGCACTCATAGATAGCAGCGTCACGTGGTCTATTCCTGCATAAACACGACTGCAGTGCCCTCCGTCAACAACTGCGCTTACTCCTTGAACGGGTAATAACAACCATAACCAAATAGAACAATTTAGCGTCACAACAACTCAAAAATTATATTTTAAGGAATCGAAAATAGAAAAATAATAACTTCACACTTTAGAACTAGTAAAAGAACACTATAAATTCATAGTCAGGAATATCAAGACACACAAAAATTATAGAGATGTTTTAATATTGCTAAACCAAAGCACGTAGTACTGCAGAAAACTGTAGTGGAGCATGCTGTCATATGAAGACTCTTAAAAAAAGTTCATTACTATATAATCAATTGATTTGGCGTTTCCTTGATGAAAAATCCATTTTATGTTGATTAAATAAAAGTAAAAATGTTAAAGTTCCATAAAATTTTCATACTTTTTAAAATACAAACTCGTTACAGCTGTTTCGGTACTTTGTACCTTTTTCAGACAAATTTTATCTTGATTACAAATGAATTGTGTTATTGTATATAAACTATATATATATATATATATATATATACAGGGTGTTAATGAATAACACCGACAAACTTTCAGATATTGTAGAGATTTCTTAGATAAATAATTTGAGATATGGAACTTGTTGTCTAGAAGTTCAAATTTGCGCGTTATAATAATAATAAATGTATTAGGAGCCAGTACGTCACTGTTAATATTTCGAAGATTTCGTTGACAAGCTGTTACATAGTGTAGCCATCTTCTGCGGGTTGACTTCCTGAGACCACTTAGCTCAGTGGTAACGTGCCATTATACCATTCAACTGTTTGTATGTGAAACGGAAACAAAAGACAGTCAGAAGCCTAACTTCTCATTGTACTATTCAACTGTTTGTATGTGAAACCAAAACAAAAGACAGTCAGAAGTCTAACTTCTCACTGTACTATTCAACTGTTTTTATGTGAAACCAAAACAAAAGCAGTCAGAAGTCTAACTTCTCATTGTACTATTCAACTGTTTTATGTGAAACCAAAACAAAAGCAGTCAGAAGTCTAACTTCTCATTGTACTATTCAACTGTTTGTATGTGAAACCAAAACAAAAGACAGTCAGAAGTCTAACTCCTCATTGTACTATTCAACTGTTTGTATGTGAAACCAAAACAAAAGACAATCAGAAGTTTAACATCTCATTGTACTATTCAACTGTTTGTATGTGAAACCAAAACAAAAGACAATCAGAAGTCTAACATCTCATTGTACTATTCAACTGTTTGTATGTGAAACCAAAACAAAAGACAATCACAAGTCTAACATATCATTGTACTATTCAACTGTTTGTATGTGAAACCAAAACAAAAGACAATCAGAAGTCTAACATATCATTGTACTATTCAACTGTTTGTATGTGAAACCAAAACAAAAGACAATCAGAAGTCTAACATCTCATTGTACTATTCAACTGATTGTATGTGAAACCAAAACAAAAGACAGTCAGAAGCCTAACTTCGCATTATACCATTCAACTGTTTGTGTGCGAAAAGAAAATCAGTCAGAAGTCTAACATTTCATTATACTACGTTGCAACCTTAACTTTTAGTCCATAAAAATCCTATCCCTAGTGATCATACATCAATCAAGGAGGCTGTTGTTTCTCTTGGATATTGATTGAACTCGGAATAGAACAGTGAATCTGGATAACTAGAATTAATCACATTAACCGCATCTCTCCCCACACTGCGGTCACATCAGGTAATGCATTAATCAAACCACAATATACTGAATTTAATTATATCGCATTACGTATTAATCATGCATGAATAATTATATCGATTTTCAATAAAGATGCATTTGATAAATATTCATATAGATTTGGAATAACTGCATTGTTCGTTGGATGACAAAACTTTAAATTTTTCCAACACTTCTTTTGAATGGAAAACAAATATGAAGAAGGCGATGTAACACACTAGAATTGGTTCACGCAATCTGGCGATTGTTTTTTCAAATATTACCAGAAACGAATTCAAAGAAATCACGAAAAGTGGCAAGGGACTTTCCTTTTTCTCTCTCTCTCTCTCTCTCTCTCTCTCTCTCTCTCTCTCTCTCTCTCTCTCTCTCTCTCTCTCTCTCTCTCTCTCTCTCTCTCTCTCTCTCTCTCTCTCTTTGAGAGAATCGGGAAAAGGAGTTAGAATTTGATTTCTTGACTTTTCACTGTGCAGAATAAAAGGGAAGAAAAATGTTTGTTCCCAATAGTGGAAACTGCTTTCACATTTTTTTATCATTCTACTTTATTTTTTTATTATATTTATGATGCGAAAGAACTAAATTAAAGACAGACATGGAGAATATTATGTTTATTCTTACAGTATTATGTTCAATAATTTAATTTAAGTGATAGTGCCTTAAGGGTGAATGTATATCATTATATGAGGAAAAACTGATTTAAGTAAATATTCTAATTTATTATGACATTTCGGAGGCTTTCTACAACTCAAAGAGAGAATAGAAGTAATATTTACCTTCGTTTATCATTATTATCATTTTCGTTTTGTTTCAGGATTGTTTCTGTTATTTTCACAGGTATCCTCAACCAAAAAATATATTTTTTTTTTCCAAGTCTTCTTCTTCATGTTGTCTTGAATTCCCTTAATCCACGTTGGCTTTGGTCTATCACTTTTCCCTTTTCCAGGAGGTATCCATTTCAATACTTCTTTGTTCGTTTCATTGTCCCTTCTTCTCATTATATGTTCATATCATCTTAGTTGGATTTCTTCATTCTCTTCTACAATATCCTTTTCTACATCCATTATTTCTATTATTGCATTATTTTATCTAATTTTGATATCCTTGCCGATCTTCTTAAAAAGTCAATTTCTGTGACTAATAATTTATTTTTCTGTTTTTGCTTCAACGTCCACGTTTCCGCACCATATAATAAAATACTTTTCACAACTGTGTTATATATTAATAACTTAGTCCTCTTGATTATATGCTTACTATAATAATAATAATAATAATAATAATAATAATAATAATAATAATAATAATAATAATAATAATAATATCATCATCCGGTATCATGGCAGCTGTCGCCGTCTTCCGGAAACCAAACGCCATTCCTCTCTGTCCATCCATTGATCTTCCTCCATTCCTCTGATATTCATAATTGCTTGTACCCCTTCTATCCAAGTTTTGTTCGGTCTTCCTCTCTTCCTCATTTCCATTGATATCCATTCCATAACAATTTTTGGCAATCTTTGCTCTGGCATTCTTTTGACATGACCATACCACTGTAATCTTTTCTTTTCTATAATGTCTATGATGTCCGGCTCCTCTTGTACACCCGTAATTTCCCTTATTTCTTTATTTCGTATTCTATGCATTCTAGATTTTCTAGCTGATCTTCTTAAAACATCCATTTCTGTACTTAAAATTCTTTTCATTTCCCTGGTAGGAATTTGCCAGACTTGAGCACCATATGTTAAAATGCTCTGAATTATGGTTTGATATATTTGTAATTTTCTATTTTTTGTAATATTTTTGCTCCGCCAAACAGAGTTTAAAGCATTTATTGCTTGTTTTGTTTGTGCGATTCTATTTTTAATTTCCACTGTGTTATCGCCTGAATGGTCTAGTTTTGTTCCTAAATAAGTGCATTCAATACTAGGTTTTAGTTCTTCTCCATTGTTGAAATTTATATGTTCCATTTCTTCTCCTATACACAGGTATTTAGTTTTCTCAATGTTTATGTAAAGTCCCCATTTTTCATATTCTTCTTTTAGTTTTTTAGCCATATATTCTATGTTATTGTGGTCCTGCAAAATTTAGTGAATATACATGTGTATTTTGGATAGGTATGCCCATTTTTTAACATTTTTTCCTCCAGTCTCTTAGTACTGTTTCGAGATAAATTTTAAATAGAGTTGGAGATAAACTGCAACCTTGACTTAAACCTTTTGTAATAGTACAAATTATTATTATTATTATTATTATTATTATTATTATTATTATTATTATTGTTATTATTATTTATTTATTTACCCATAGTGTAAATAATATAAAAACATTTTCAATTTATCCGAATGAACAGTAGCTCGTGCTCGGGCACCGTCTAAAGACAAACAGAATCATAATAAAAGTTTGTTAAACCAGGGAAACAATTATAATATTTTTTTTTAATTTAAAGATATTATGAAAGAATTTCTTTCAATTTTTTGATCAAAAAACTTTATACAATTTACTAAATCGTAATGGATATTTTACTAAATATTACGATAAAACAAAATATATGGATAAAATGGACATGAAAATGCCCGAAATAAATCAAATATATCTTCACACTGAATAGGCTACAAAAGTTAAAAAAAAGCCTAAAGTATATTAATTTGTCTAAAAACAATTCGATTTATATAATTAAGCTTATAAAAATAGTCTCAATATATAATACAAATGTTATCATAAGTAATGCCACGAGTGATTTCCAAATTATCGATAAATTAACGACTCACGAAGTGAGGAGTGAATTTATCTAGAGAACTTGGAAATCAAGAGTGGCATTTGTTAGGACTTTTTAATGAATAAAATTAAGTGTTTACTCATAAATCATTATTTAAATATAGTTATTTTAAAATATGTATATATTTAATGTAATTTATTATGTTTCATTTGTTCATCACTGCAACCAGATCATATTATTTATTGCCAAAGGATCGCAATATTGTAAGAACGCACCCTAGTGGAGAAAAATTGAAACACAACAAACTGTTTATAACCAACATTATAGGGTTATTTATTAATTTCTGATGTCCTATTATGTAAATGTGTCAGTTATATTTTCTTGAACGTAAATACCTGGGAAATAATAAGTTTAAGAAAGTGTACACAGTGGTTTCTTTTTATTGTGGTATAATCAATCCCTACAATTTCTTTTCTGTTATATCTCGCAAGCAGTATATATTTACATTCGTGTAATATATATACAATCTGAGAGCTACATGCATTCCATGAGTCTTACATCTTAATATACGAATATATAAATTTTACTGAGTTGTTTAATAAAATAATAAATTAATAACCTATAATGTTGGTATAATAATAATAATAATACTTTATTTATTCTGGCAGAGTATAATATACAGTTGGATGCGTTTCATATTTTCTTCACTAGACTGCATTCTTCGCCGTAGCGTAGTGGTTAAGGCACTGAGCTACAAGCCGGAGGGTCGAGGGTTCAAGTCCCGTTGGGGTCAGGATTTTTAAACTGACCCAAACCATCTGGCGGCACTATGGCCCTGGGGTCGACTCAGCCTCTAACTGAAATGAGTACTAGACGCTTGTTCTGGGGTAAAGGCGGCCGTCACGCAGGGCTGACAACCCGGCTGACATAAAGTGCCGATTGTCTAGAAAAAGTGGGAGCCTTAACCTCCTACTACCCCAAGGGCCTCCTGAGGCCTGTAGTGGGATAGTAAAAAAAAAAAAAAGACTGAATTCTTACAATATTGCGATCCTATTTGACAATAAATAATATGATCAAGTTGCAGTAAATAAACAAATTAAACATAACAACACATTTCTGATTTGTTTTCAAACATCGCCGTTTACATAATATATATATATATATATATATATATATATATATATATATATATATATATATAATATATGTATATATATATTAAGATACCGGTAATTATATTTAAATAATGATTTTTGAGTAAACAGCTTAATTTTATTCGTTATATAGTCCTAACAAATGCCACTCTTGATTTCCAAATCCTCAAGATAAATTGGAAATCACTCGTGGCATTACTTATGATAATATTTTAATCAACTCATTTTATTTTGTCATATTCTCTACAGAAATATAGACATTAAAGAAACAACTGATAAAATTCGATATTCATCTAAGATAGTTGAATACAACTCACATTTTTTGGAATTTGTTTTCATTAGTTAATGTAAAAAACTAGAGGGGTGAGATAATTAGCTTCGAATGGAGAAGCAAAAGGTTATGGTTCGGGCTGAAGAAGGATTTTGCACCAGGAATTTGTCTCCAGTGACAAGATAAACTACAAGCCACAGTGTCTCGCTCGAGTTTACGCTTGTCTTGGCGTAGCACCAGAAGAAGAAAAAGAGGAAAGAAAAGCGAGCCAGAAAATAAGATAAATGGAGGAGACCAAACGGTATGAAAATCAATGAGGGGTAGAGGACTCAAAAGCAAAGGAGGAGAGACCGTTACAGGAGAAATGGAAATTGCGAACAAGAACGCAGAATAGAATTTTTCACTTAAGTTTCTCTTGCATTCTTATTATTTTCCTATAGCCATATTAAAGGATATAAACTCCGAAATGTCAAAATATCTGTGAAAATAAAAGCTTCTTATCTAAATACTTATACCAATTCATTAGATTGGAAGTAATAAATCAAAATTATCGCAGGAAATTTTCTTATTATTCTCCCCCTTTTGTGCGATATAATCGTTGAAAATGTCAAGGGAAGTGCGTATACAGGAAATTCCCCCTTTGGAATTTAAACCTTACAGCTTATCAATTACTTTTTTGCAAAATTTGTAATATGTCTACTTAAAAAGTGCGATTTCATTTAATTTCTTAGGAAATGGAATATCTATCGAGAAAGTTTATGTTGGAATAGAAGAATTTCATTCAAAGTGCATGTGCCGATAGAACACATCCAAAAAGTCTGACAAAATGTTTTTTTTTTCTAATGCCATCAGGTTGTCTTTTATGACATTTCTGGCTTTCTCCCATAGCATTGGCAGAATTGTAATCAATTTCTTAAGTTGGGGCACCTGAAAGGAGGAATCGAACTCGGGACCTCATGAACTGTAGTCAGGAACGCTGACCTATAGCCCATGAGGATGGTCGTTGGAATATACATTTTTATAAGAAATATTCCACAATACAGTGTATGTCCTTCAACCCAAAGTGATTTGTCGCCAGATGTTCCTGCCTAAAGCATCTTCTTCACTCAAATCTGTACCTTCCATACTTCTCACTCGATCTATACAACGTTCTCTAGGATTGCCCCTTCCACCTCTTCCATTAGCTTTCCAATCAAGGATCTTCTTTAGTATTCTATATTCTTCCATTCTTATGAGGTGTCCATACAATTTCAAACGTTTTTCTTATATTTTTTTCTAATGTGTGTGTGTGTGTGTGTGTGTGTGTGTGTTCCCCCCCCCAACTGGTATAATTTCCCTTGTGGTGCTGTTTCTAGAAATTCTTGTCGATCGAATATATATAATCACTCAATTTAAGGATATAAACTGATGAACTGATTATTATAATGACGATGATAATCGTCTATGTTTGTCTATGAATATATGTCTTTATAACAGAACATATCTATTGCCATTACTGCCATTCCGAAGTTCTTCTTCCTTCCAAGTATTAGGCCAAGGCCTGTTACGATCCTATAGAAAATTTTCCCTCCAGCGTTTCATAGGACGGCCCAGTGATCTTCGTCCTCTTGGTATATAATTATAAACAGCTTTGGGGATCCGATTTGAACTCATTCTTTCAAGATGGTGTTTCCAATTTAGTTGGTACTGTTTAATATATTCCAAAATTGGCGTAGTCTTCAATTCTTTTAAGATATCGGTGTTCCTTTTCCGATCCCATCTGGTGTAACCCGCTGTTCTGCGCATGAATCTCATTTCACAAGCCGTTATTCTGCTTTCATGTTGTCTTTTTAGTGTCCATGCTTCACTACCATAGGTCAACACTGGTCTAGCCAAAGTGTTATATAAACGTAATCTGGTGCTTTTTTTTTGTGCAAGGGATGGTTTCATTACTTGATTAATAATTCCCAAACTCGACAGGTACAGCAATGCAGTTATTCAAAACGACAGTGGCACCAGTTATTACATATGGAATAGAGATAATTTGGGAAAAACTTAAGATCGGAGATCTGATAAGAATCGAAAAAGTCAAAGCAATGTTCATGAAACGGATCCTGAGAATAGGAAAAACAGCGTCATCTCGTTTTGCTTATGAACTCATGAGAGAGACCTACTTCATAGAGGACATAAGAACCCAATTCTATCTACAATCCACAGAACCATACCAGAAATTCATAAGCATCAGAAATAGGAAGAAGAAGGAAATAGACATAGATTTCTACACCACAACTGCCATGCTGGACGACAGATGGACCAGAGAGTGCAACCCCCAGAGACACGTCACAACACGACTCGCAGTACACGGATTTCACAACAAGATATGTACAAACAAGAAATTCCACGAGCCGACCGAAGAATGCAAGTGTGTGTTGTGTGGACAGAGATGTGGCAAATACCACATCATAACATGTGCGAAAAGGACAAAACCCATTACAGACTACAGCAAAGACTAAACCACCACTAATGCTCAACCTGAGTGCACATTTATTATTATTATTATTATTATTATTATTATTATTATTATTATTATTATTATTATTATTATTATTATTATTATTATTATTATTATTATTATTATAATTCCCAAACTTTTATTATAACTAGTAATTTTTTCAGGGATATCCTTTTCATGGAGGAAAGGAGATTACAAGTATTTGAGAATAAAGTACTTAGGAAAAGTTTTGGACCAAAGAGAGATGAACAGACAGGTGAATGGAGAAGACTACTTAACAATGAACTACATGGTCTTTATGGGAAGCCAGATATAATAAGAACAGTTAAGTCTCGTAGACTGCGATGGGCAGGACATGTTGCACGTATGGGGAATGAAAGACTTGCATGGAAGCTTCTTGTAGGAAAGCCAGAGGGAAAACGCCCAGTTGGTAGAACAAGAATGATGTGGGAGAACAATATTAACTATGATTTGAGGGAAGTAGATTATACAGGGAATGATTGGAAAACATTAGCTCAGGATAGGGATGTATGGAGAGCTTATGTCCGCACGGCCATGAACCTACGGGTTCGATAGTGCCAGTGAGTAAGTAAGTAAGTAAGTAAGTATATCCTTTTCATCCCAAATAGAGAGATATTATCCAAGATATTTAAATTCTGAAATTGAATTTTAAAAATGACGAGCATTCCTGTCGAAACGCGTTTCTGATCTAGCACGAGTTACAATATTTAATATAGTTATACATTAACGAAAATTCCTCATTTCCTCTACAACATGCTGTTATCTTGACATCAGAATCAAAAACATTTATCTTGGTTTCGTGATAAAAAATGAATTTCATACATCAAATTTACTCCTTATTAATCTTTTTTTTATAATATTGAAGTCTCTTTTTTCCATTCACTTTAATTATATGTAGTTTATTTATTGGAGCTCTGGCAATCTACCATGCTTTTGTAATAACATTTCTTACTATTTCTGGATTCACTTTATTGTCGAACCTCTCCCAGAAGTCTGAAGTTATTTTAAATGCACATTTCTCGGATCATTTTTAACCATTCATAAACATGAATATTATTCTGGCTCAGATATTTTTGTTGTCTTTTTTACATAATACTTTCTATTCTATCCTCTTTTTTTCACCTTCTTTCAACAATTCCTACAATTCCTATAGCATATTTTCTCAAATTTAGCGTATTTGATACTTGCCCATGGCTTTTGCAAATTGAAGATTGTTATACAGGATGATTCACAATAAATACGGAGTATTACAGACTTCTAGGGGTAGTAGAGGGGACTTGGTAGATAAAGTTTTGATAAGGAACCCATGTCCGGAAATGTACCAATTTGATGTAAAATAGGTTTGAAGATCGGAACACAATGGGCTAATATCGCATGTCTTGTGTTTCAGAATAAGTATTCCAGACTTCTAGGAGTTGTACTGCAAGTGTAGTTACATGTGGAGACTCTGTTGTTCGTTGCACAAAGTGTACCTGCCACGCATGTTTTAATACACACGCCACACAAGACCTGCTGAGTGCTCAATACTTTCTGCTGCCGCCAGAATTCGGGCAAGAAAATCTTCATCCAACTCGACAGGTGTAGTACAACCCTTAGAAGTCTGCAGTACTTATTCTGATACACAAAGACACACGATATCAACCCATTGTGTTTCAAACTTATTTTACATCATGGGTTCCTCAACAAAACTTTTTCTACTAAGTCACCTCTACAACTCCCAGAAGTCTATAAAAATTATTGTAAATCACCCTGTATAGCAAGTTGTTCTGCGCACAATTCATGATGCATACTTATCGCCCAATGGTTCTCTTGTTTATATGTGTTTACTACTTCTACATTTTTGTACTTATTTACTTCTGTTTTTTAGCACATAGGACAAACTACATATGTAGTGGCCTACATTTATATATTTGACTACAAAAAAAAAATAATTTTACCATCAAAAGCGTGGGATGCTTTTTATGGTTTTTTACGTTTTCTTTTTAGAGACTTTACTTTTACCAATATCTGTTTATTATCAAATATATTAATTTTATTGATATACAGCATCCCACACTTTTGATGGTAAAATTATTTTTTTTTATAAATTTTTAGTTTTATTCTAGATGTGTTGGAGATGATTTTTTTGTTGACCACTTTAATTTGATCCCAAGCGTGTTGGAAATTAAAACTATTTTTCAATGTTTAGTTCGGTTTTCTAATAAAGAGTGTTGTTTTAGTTTTTTAAACTTTTTTTTCTGTTTTCGCTTAGATTTCAGAGCAAATTTTGTGTTGGATATTGACCTATACATGTATTTAAACACAAATTTCTGATTCATAAATTAATTAGAAATTAAAATTAGTAAAATGCAACAATGTCTAAGACTACCAAAAATAGGAACATGCCCTGGTATGAGTACAAAAGTCAAGATTATATATATTACATGAATTTGGATGTAGAAGCGTCTCTAAGCAACAGGGATATAAAACTTTCTTTTGTAAAGCTAAAGTTATGTTTCAGTAATAATATTCAAGTCAATTGCAAATTTATAAATAATGTTAGGAGAAAATTAGACAGCAGGAAAATTGGATTTTATGACATGCAATCTTAGTCCCCCACCTGTCGGTAGATTCTATAGAACAGTGCACATTTCAACACAACTCAACGCTTCAATTTTTTACTTTTTTGTTTTGGAAAGTACATGAGACAGTATAAAGGAGATTAAAATGTAAATAAATAATTATAATAGAAACTCATCTCTAACGTAATATTTGACCTACGGTATCTCTACATCTCCCAAAATAATAATGTCATTTTGCTGTATATACAGCATATAATATTTAAAAATATTTCTGATTACGAAAACTTTGTTTTTGGTATTGTGATGTATTATTCGCTAAGTAGTCACTCCTAATCCAACGCGAAGTTGAGTTTTTTATTAGACAAAATCACTCGCGACTTACCGCTCGTGATTTTTCAGAAAACAACTTCTTGTTAGATTACTGTTGACTATTTAACTCATGCCTCAAATGGGAGTCAATGACCAATCACGTTACAATGATTTTTTATTTACAACCAATCACAGTCGTGTTTCGCCTAGAATTTACCAACTAAAGTTTATCATAATAAAGAAAGCACCCCCTTTTTAACATTCTGAACAGCTCATAGCATTATTATGCAGTGACTGACTCACTAAGAAGTACGGCTACCAGATTGTATATATAGTGCATGAATGTCAACACATACCGCATGCGGGAGTTAATATAAAAACATTTGTAGCAATTGATTATACCACCAAAAAAGAAACCACTGTTTGAACTTTCTTGAATGTATTTTTTCCCAGAAAATATAATTGTCATATTTACATCATAGGACATCAGAAATGAATTAATATACAGTTTGATGTGTTTCATTTTTTCTCCACTAGAATGCATTCTTACAATATTGCGTTCCTTTGGCAATAAATAATATGATCTGGTTGCAGTGACAAACAAAGAAGCAAATGAAGCGTACCAATTATTTCTCATTTGTTTTCAAACATCGCCGTTTACATTAAAAATATACATATTTTAAAATAACTGCTTCTTGTAGGAAAGCCAGAGGGAAAGCGCCCAGTTGGTAGACCAAGAATGAGGTGGGAGAATAACATTAACTATGATTTGAGGGAAGTAGATTATACAGGGAATGATTGGAGCATTAGCTCAGGATAGGGATGTATGGAGAGCTTATGTCCGTGCGGCCATGAACCTATGGGTTCGATAGTGCCAGTGAGTAAGTAAGTATTTTAAAATAACTATATTTAAATAATTATTTGTGAGTAAACAGCTTAATTGAATTCGTTAAATAGTCCTAACAAATACCACTCTTGATTTTCAAATTAACTAGATAAATTCACTCCTCACTTCGTGAGTCGTGAATTTATCGATAATTTGGAAATCACTCGTGGCATTACTTATGATAAATCCTACGTAGAATTTTTTTTTTGTAAATTGTTTACTCTTATTAATCTAACTTTTCTTAGGTCATACGCACTATTCCTCTGATAGGTAAATATTGCGAGAGTAGACTCGTTATTTCTGACAAACTGTCATTAGAATTATAAAGGTAGACTTCGAGCCATTAGACATTAATTCTGTATACCCATCGACCGTGTTTCTATACATTATATCAAAGTAGCTGTAAATTGAAAAGTCGCGCAAGGAGCTGCGGTGACAAGAAAATCCCCAAACTTGCACGTGCCATGTGTTTTATAGAAGCAAACCACGCATGTGGCTCTCCCATCATCCCCTTATCGTTCTGTCACGTCCCTATGAGGCGAAGTAAGGGTGCGTGAAAGACAGAAGAAAGGTAAAATTGATTGAGATAAATAACATTTTCATAGTCCAAATCTCTCTCTCTCTCTCTCCCGATTGTTCGCTGACAGTTATATACAAGCAACTAATGGCAGAGTAGAAATATTGTCGTGATTCAGAAGGGAGAGTAGATCCACCATAACTTTACTAATAACATATAGATGGAAAAAATTGCTGACTAATAATTATACATGAGCCAAATTTTTTTAAATATATTACGGAACTCCGTTGAGGTCACTGAGCCTATGTTAAGGTTTTAAGAGATGTAAAACAATACTTGAGAACTCAGATGTTTTCAATAATCTACAGTGTAACTTTGTAGTTTTGCCTGACTGGCTAATTAGTCAAGATTTTTAAAATACATTACGAAAATCCGCTGAAGTCACTATGTTCAAATTTTACGAAATATAAACCAGTACCTGAGATCCCAGTCTTCCTCAGCAATCAGCAGTGTAGTTTTATAGAAGCAAAAAAAAAACTACAAAACTACACTGTTGATTACACTGAGCAACAAAAAATAAACTTTTTTTTGTATTCACATAGATTTTCACGGCCGGAGTTGCTATGATGATATTGATGAAGATTTTCGGGCTGTAGGCCGTGGTCGTGAGGCTTGTAGTTCCCCGACGTTTCACCAGAGACTGCGTCTGGCATCCTCAAGGGTTGTCTTGAGACAACCCTTGAGGATGCCAGACACAGTCTCTGGCGAAACGTCCGGGAACTACAAGCCTCATGACCACGACCTACAGCACGAATATGTTCATCAAGATCATCATAAAACTTTTTTTTTTGTCTCCGAAAGAAAAGTACGTGATTCTGATAGTATTTTTTCTCCTGAATTCAAATATCTCCATCACGCAAGCTTTCCGAGAGACAGGCGTTTATAATGACAATTTCTCACTTAGAAAGTAAGAAATAATGATTTTCTGCTATATTTCGCCCGTGGAGAATCCCTCTTGGTGGTCCAACAATAATCGGCCAGCATATTAGGATTCCATTTGCCTTTATATCTCTTTTCCATAGCTGAAATCTCCTGATGAAAATGTTACCCGTGCTCATCGCTGACTGTGCCAAGATAATAAATGGACGAAAAAACGTTTATTGATAAAATAATTATTTAAATCCATTAATTGAAATTGAAATAAGAAAAACTTTGGGTGATGGAGAAATTCCGAATACATATCTGAATACACGATAAAAACTGCATTAAGTACAACTATTGGTACTCATGAGACAAAAATCATGTTGATCAGTGTAATTGAGGACGACTAGATATCAGGTACTGTTTTATGTTTCTTAATTTTTTAATATACATGTCTAAATAAAATTATATTAAATATACATATTTATTTATAACATACTAGCTAATACCCGGGGTGCACTGCTACGCCTAAATGAATTAAATGTGCTTTTATGTTTAGTTAGATAAGATAAAAGAAAAAATAATTATACATTTATATCATAATTGTTTTTACATACCCGTGATGATTACCCGCCGTTGCCCTGGAATCGACTTATCCCGATCTTCTTGGCATCAATGAGCTGAAAGACAAAAATGGTTATTGAGAGTTATCCGTAAAAGAATACCGCCCGTACGCTCCTTCGCTTGCCCGGGAATCTAGTCATCCCGATCTTCTTTGCATAAATGAGCTGAAAGACAAAAATGGTTATTGCGAATTATCCGTAAAAGATAGACATATGCTGTCGCTAACTTTTTTTTTTGTAAATTTTCTTACATATTCAATTCTGCGTATTTAATTTGGTTTAGGCAGTGTAGGCCATTTAGGCGCCCACAAAGTTCTGAAAAACACTTTTTTTTTCTCTACAGACTGTGATTTCTAGAGGTGAAAGGGTTGAGTAGGTGAATGGAGAAAAGACTACATAACAATGAACTACATGGTCTTTATAGGAAGCCAGATATAATAAGAACAGTTAAGTCTCGTAGACTGCGATGGGCAGGACATGTTGCACGTATGGGGAATGAAAGACGTGCATGGAAACTTCTTGTAGGAAAGCCAGAAGGAAAACGCCCAGTTGGTAGACCAAGAATGAGGTGGGAGGACAACATTAACTATGATTTGAGGGAAGTAGATTATACAGGGAATGATTGGAAAGCATTAGCTCAGGATAGGGATGTATGGAGAGCTTATGTCCGCGCGGCCATGAACCTACGGGTTCGGTAGTGCCAGTGAGTAAGTAAGTAAGAAAGGTTTGAGCATTACAACTCTCTTATAGGCTGAAACCTCCCCGGGAGACTCGTGAACATATTGCAATAAGCCCCATCACAATCGGATGAATGGCGTAGTAATACACAAGGGATAAACAGACAGGCAGATATTCGTAATACATTTCATTTATATCAAACGAAACATCCAGATTGTTTCATATAATACAAAATAAGGTTATAACCAAGGAGCGGGGTTCCAGTAAGTATACAGTGAAGTTAAGAATGCACGGACTATAAGGAGGGAGGATGCACCTATGACTGTGCAGTGTTCATAAGTAATGCCACGAGTGATTCCCAAATTATCGATAAATTCACGACTCACGAAGTGGCATTTGATAGGACGAATAAAATTAGGCTGTTTACTCATAAATCATTATTTAAATATAGTTATTTTAAAATATTTATATATTTAATGTAGGCCTAAACGGCGATGTTTGAAAACAAATGAGAAACGATTGGTACGCTTCATTTGCTTCTTTTGTTCGTCACTGCAACCAGATCATATTATTTATTGCCAAAAGAATCGCAATATTGTAAGAATACACTCTAATGGAGAAAAAATGAAACACATCAAACTGTATATTTACTCTATGATGTAAATATGACAATTATATTTTTCTGGAATGTTATTACCTGGGAAAAAATTCCTTTATTAAAGTGCAAAGAGTGGTTTCTTATTTCGTGGTATAATTAATTGCTACAAATGTTTTTATATTAATTCCCACATGCGCTGTGTGTTGACATTCATGCACTATATACAATCTGGTAGTGTTGTGTCTGTCTATATAATGGTTTTCACAATAATTATATTTCCACGTCAATAATCCACAGTCTCCTGTTCTGTACATGTTTCGTTCTCCTACTTCTCTTTTCACTGCCTCAATATCTCATCGTTCCAATAAGAAATCTAAATTTATATTTGCTCTAAACTCGACTTCATTATTATCCAGTGTAAGATATACATATTAATTGGTGTTTCCCGTATAATGTATCATATTTATATTATTATTATTATTATTATTATTATTATTATTATTATTATTATCGTATCATTATTGTTATTACCCTATAAAATGTTGTTTGTACATGACATTTACATTGCTACATTTATTGTATCTTTAACTGTTATAATTAGTATAGTGTATATCTATATTTGTCAAATATTTATTTGTATTTGTGCTGGTTGAGTGGAAGAGAGGGCCTTATGGCCTTAACTCTGCCAGAATAAATAAAGTATTATTATTATTATTATTATTATTATTATTATTATTATTATTATTATTATTATTATTATTATTATGATGTTCTTGGTCTTCATCTCCCTCTTCTTTCTGGAAGTTGCATTTGGCAAATTTGTTTTTGAGTGATAGTGCGTTTTGACGTACTTACAGCAATGGTGACCATGATTGAAAGTTCAACTTCCTATATTCCGGGGTTGCCAACCTAAATATATATTACAATATTGCATATTACAAACTTTGTACGGGAAGTAAAACCACATCCTTTATATATATATATATATATATATATATATATATATATATATATAGGCCTATATCGTACAACGTATATACCTAAATATATCCAAAAGGTAGTGTTAATATAGGCCTGCATTATACGAAACAAACCACTGCATTTTAAATGAACTGAACTTCATTTGAAAAAATATAAAACAATAAATACGTACTTGCCGCCATTTTATGACTGATTGATTTAGGGCCTGCTGTATTCTCAACTAATAAACATTGGCCACAATGTTAAAGTTAGTCAGTTGTTTATAATGAACGCAAATATTTCCAAAAATATATTATTTTATTATTATTTAATATTTTGAAAACACCATCGTGCAAAAAATAATGTACAACGCACGTTTGTTAAGTGTTTTTCAGAATCTAGCTATCGCTCGGTTTGTAAACATTTTCTCACTTCTGTAAAATCCACTTCCCAACCTCGCATCGTTATATACTATAATTAGTCCATTTTTGTTTTCTCATTTACATAGAAAGACCAAACCATTTCAACCTCTTACTTTCAATCCGTGTTATTATCATTTCTGTTCCTACTTTCTTGGTTTTTTACAAGCTCTCACTCTAACTAACTCACTGGCACTATCGAACCCGTAGGTTCATGGGCGCGCGGACATAAGCTCTCCATATATTCCTATCCTGAGCTAATGTTTTCCAATCATCCCCTATATAATCTACTTCCCTCAAATCATAGTTAATGTTATTCTCCCACCTCATTCTTGGTCTACCAACTGGGCGTTTTCCCTCTGGTTTTCCTATAAGAATCTTCCATGCACATCTTCCATTCCCCATTCGTGCCACATGTCCTGCCCATCGCAGTCTACGAGACTTAACTGTTCTCATTACATCTGGCTTCCTATAAAGACCATGTAATTCACTGGTATGCAATCTTCTCCATTCATCTCTCTGTTCATCTCTCTTTGGTCCAAAAATTTTCCTAAGAACTTTATTCTCAAATACTCGTAATCTCCTTTCCTGCCTTAAAGTAAGAGTCCATGTTTCGCATCCATATAATATAATAGTAGAATAATAGTTTTACAAGCTCTACTCTATATATTCTAACACTGGTTCAAAAGTGGTAAATTTAAACTCCTAGTATCGCACTCTTTTCCTGTAATATTCATTCATATCCATATTTTAATTCTACAGGTCCGACTGATTATACTAACACGTTTTGTATTTTTTGTATATTTTCAAAATATTGGCGTATTTGTTCCACCATATTCAATTTAAAAACAATTTACATAATGGAATTGCCAAATTTATGGAAACATTTATATTTCCAAGAGAAGAAAAATGCAATTTGAAGTAAAGCATTTTAACATCGAGAGAAAATATTGTTTTATTACTGTAGAAAAAATATAGTGTCATTTATGATATAGAGGGCTTGTACCTGGGCTGGGGTAGAAAAAGGGGAGACTGTCGTGTAATAGGAAGGAGGGTTTACCTTGTGCGTGATCGTGTTATATTGCACGCACGTGTGTGACACGGGAAAGAGAGATGACATGCTCCTACAGCCAGTCCAAACTTCATCATTACTTCGTCATTTTCCTAATGTTCCCCCATCCAGTCGATCCAACAATCCTGGAGTGATTTCATTTTCTCCAGTCTCTGGAGGTTCACACAGATATTTTCGGAATATTCGAGGTTCCAAAAATAAATACTTTCTTCTTCTTCTTCCTTCCAAGTATTAGGTCAAGGCCTGTTACAATCCTATAGAAAATTTTCCCTCCAGCGTTTCATAGGACGGCCTTCCGGGAAATTCTCGTATAAGATTTGAAAGCATAATAATAGTCCCTTCGATTGGTTGCTGGCCAAAGGAAGGCAAGACCAGTGATGGGCTGCCATCTTATAGCCTCTGGTCAGGCTTTTCTGGAGAAGAAAAGAAAATAAAGGAAAGAAGAAATGGAAGAAAGGAAAGACTCCCTAGCCCTCGGATGCCCTAATAGCGTCGGGGTCGAAAAAACAAGAGTTAATCAAGAGAGGTTAGATAGTAAAGTTAAAAGAGTGCAAAACACAACTAAGTGGAAGAAATGTTTTGCACAGCTTGGGCACCTTGTGGTCGCCATCCACATATCCCCTAGATGAGGACCCCTTCAAAAGCTCGAAATTGAAATTAGAAAGGAAAGGAGTATCTTAAAAGCATTCATTTACTTGGATATAGGCATATATAATATATATATATATATTATAATTGAATTTTTGATATTGAACAATGCAGGCTTAATATGGCATGAAAAAAATAAATGCCTGAACCGGGATTAGAACCCAGACAATTTAATTCATACTTCCGTGCGCTATCGATTACTCCGTCCAGAAAATCCTAGCACAAACATTTATTTTTCTTCATATATATTCTCTATCATGAGAGGTAGAGGGAACTCGGTCTCACTGCCCTCTAGTGGCTACTATAACAAGTAAGCAAATTAAAGAGAATTTTTACTTTATATCAGTGATGCTTCATTATTTAGATATTATAATTTTTGTTTTGACATTGAGCAATGCAGGCGTAATATGACATGAAAAGAAAAATAAATACCTGAACCGCGATATGAATCGAGACCTCTGAATTAGTGGGCTACCGTTTACGCCATCGAGACAATCCTAGCACAAATATTTCTATTTCTATTATATTCCCTATCACGAGATTTAGCGAGAACTCTGTCTCACTGCCCTCCAATGGCTACTATAACAAGTAAGCAAATTAAAGATAACTTTATATATATATATAAAGAGTGTCTCAAAATTATACCGACAAACTTTGGGAGCTGATAAATATCAATATTTTAAACACTTTTTGTTAAGGAAGGTTTTTTGCTGCGGTGCTTCGTTTAAGCGCTGGACGCGTTAATGTCATTACTGCCTCCCACCCAGTTGGTTTAGATACGTAAATTACATTTGTGTACATCAAACCTCAGTTAATGTGACCTCTGAAATGTAGCATGGGGATTTTTGAAGACCCAAACTGTTAAATAACTGCTCACGTGTGAAATATGCTTCATCTGTGAACATGACATGGGATGCAAACAGTACATCGTTTTCAATTTTTGTCCAGATGCCATTGAACAAAATTGATGTCGCAGAGGATAGTCTTGAGGCCTCATTGCATGGACCTTTTCAAGGTGAAAAGGTGTAAAACATTTCCTGTAGAATTATTCTCACAGTGCTACGACTCATGTGCAATTGTTGAGCGATGACGCGAGTGCTAGCTGCAGGATTGTTCTCAATTCACCGCAACACAACTTCCTCGTTCTCAGGAGTCCGTACAGAACTTGGCCGTCCTTAACCTTCTGCTCGTCTATCCAAGGAGCCTCTTTCACGTAGTCTACGTTCAATGCTGTAGTGTGATGAGGGACTCTTCGGTTCCGGAACTGTTCTCGGTAAAGCCTTGCAGCCGCACGACCCGAACAAGTTTTCCCATACACCAACAGCATGTCCGTCATCTTACTCCACGTGTACCTTTCCATGTTGTAAATAAAGCTGTATGCAGCAGGCATTCTAGCAAACTAACGCACAATGTCAAAGAAACAAAACAAAGACGCTTCAATTCGTTCAGCATACATGTTTACTTCCTGAGTTCATTAACGAGGCAAGCAGTTATTAAAAGAATACTATGAAACAATCTGGAATTTAATTTACACAAAATCAAATGACGCCTTCCATACCAAAATGTTCATCCCCAACATACCCTATAGACTGTCCCTATCCCTATGGCCTAACTATATAACCACACAATTTCTCACCAACCACGGACTATTTAAATCCTACCTACACAAAATGAACAAAACTGCTTCACCTTATTGTAACTGCCCAGAAAAATCACTGCAGACGGCCCACCATCTGATGACTGAATGCAACATGTTCTCCAGAGATCGACCAGCTATACTACAAATTGCTACTCCGCCAAATATTCTGAAGTTCCACTTTAACACAGTCAACGTTGCAGAATTTCTTATGAGGATCTTCCGTCAACTACAAGAACAACTAGAACAATAATTGAACAATTGTAAAACTGTAAATATCCCGTGATATACCATTGGTGAAACACGGATTGTACCATATACGTAAATAAAAAATAAAAAAGGAAACACAACGATGAACTCAGGAAGTAAACATGTATGCTAAACGAATTGAAGCGTCTTTGTTTTGTTTCTTTCGTGAGTTTCCTTTAAAAGATAGAAACTGTACACAGTACATGGAATTGACAGTTGTATTTCTGGGAGTGAGCTGGGAGAATTGGCATGTTTCTAATAGTTCTTTAAAATGCAGCAGATTCCATTGCTCGCTGCAAGTAGCATTTTCAGAGGGATCCCTTCTTAGAACATAATGTCTTCTACACCGGATTCTTCATTAGTAATATAGAACTGAATTATCAAATGTTGAACATTATACTTTATTATCCTTGCCACTAAGTTGGAGAACAAATCCTCCCTCTGTCACTGATTGAGAGAGATGAACTACGGTAACTTTTAAAGAAACGGACGTTGAAATTAAGTTAGAAACTGATTCCCGTGTTTTATTCTTTCTTCATTAGAATATATACTTTCATTAAAAAATATTGTAATTTATATCTATCTTCGTTAAAACTTTTAATTAGAAGATATCAATTAACAAAGCACATGCAAATTTATTAATATGAGACATTTTATTCTTTCATCTGCGAATTCGAAGTACAGTGACAAGATAAATTGTTATTTATTTTATTTAGAGGTATTATTCTGATTACGTTGACTGTTTAGCTAATGCCCCAAATGGTAGATATGACCAATCACGTTTCAATTAATTTTGTTTGACAATCAATGTCTGTCGTGTTTCACCTTGTTCTTTATTGATTTATCTTTATCAGCTCCTGCTTTTGTGATAAAGAAAACTCCCTCTTTTAAATATTTTGAACAGCTCATAGCTTTAATTTTCTCCAACACATAGGCCTACTATGAATATAGCAATTAACGAACTGATTCCTTGATTTTACTGAGTTGTTTACTAAAAAATAAATTAATAACCTATAATGTTGATTATAATAAACAGTTTGATGTGTTTCATTATTTCTCCACTTGGGTGATTCTTACAATATTGCGATCTTATTTGCGAATAAATAATATGATCAAGTTGCAGTGAATATACGTAATCTCACATTTCTGATTTGTTTTCAAACATCGCCGTTTACATCATCATTATCACCATCATCTTCAAGGTATGGGCCTGTTCGCCCGTTCCGCTCCCCGGTGCACTATATGCTGCAGGTGCAGATCGTCTTTCCAACGACGTTTTGGTCTTCCTACATTTCTTCGGCCGAAAGGCCTATAATGAAAACAATTATTTGGCATTCTTTGTATATGTTCAAACCAATTACGTGTATATCTGTGTATTCTCTCGTTTATATTATATATTTGTAATTCATCTCTGATATTTTGACTTCTACATTAAATATATAAGTGTTTAAAATACCGGTAACTATATTTAAATAATGAGTTTTTAGTAAACAGCTTAATTGTATTCGTTAAATAGTCGTAAAAAATGCCACTCTTGATTTTCAAATTCTCTAGATAAATTGGAAATCACTCGCGGCATTACTTATGACAAATTGAATTATTTACGATTCTTTTAGAATTTTAATTTGCGAGTATGAACCACGAAGTTTTGAAATAACACAATAGTGTGGTTAGCGAAATTATTTTTCCATACTTTATGGAACCATATGGTCCACCGCTGTGGTCTCGAGGTAGCATGCTGCCTTGTCACGCAGCGGGTTAGTGTTCGATTCCCGGTCGGGACAGGCACTCCTGGGTGAGGTTTTTCTTCGGGGTCTTTCCTCACCTGTAAGACAAATGTCAGGAAGCTTAGGGCCCAACGGTCCCCGAAAATCATCCGGCCATCATCATCCTTATCATTATCACCGGTGTAGAAAGCAAACCGAAAGCTACTACACCTATAATTTCCTAGTAAAGCTGCAAAGCATAGCATGAAAATGCTATGATTGCAGTGAAAGACCTGCCTTCGGGCAGAATTACTATGGCTGGATGGATATAGATACGATATTGAAAAGCTCCGGAAACATTTACCCCAAAATGCGTGCTATTATGCATTGAAGAGACCCTTGATGTCCCAACTCCTTTCAAAAAACGTTAAACAGAATATATAAAAAAACTATTATTCTACCAGTTATATTATATGGGTGCGAAACATAGACTCTTACTTTAAGGAAGGAAAGGAGATTACAAGTATATGAAAATAAAGTACTTACGAAAATTTTTGGACCAAAGAGAGATGAACAAACAGGTGAATGGAGAAGACTACATAACAATGAACTACATGGTCTTTATAAGAAGCCAGATATAATAAGAACAGTTAATTCTCGTAGACTGCGATGGACAGGACACATTGCACGTATGGGGAATGAAAGACTTGCATGGAAGCTTCTTGTAGGAAAGCCAGAGGGGAAACGCCCAGTTGGTAGACCAAGAATGAGGTGGGAGAATAACATTAACTATGATTTGAGGGAAGTAGATTATACAGGGAATGATTGCAAAGCATTAGCTCATGATAGGGATGTATGGAGAGCTTATGCCCGTGCGGCCATGGACCTACGGGTTCGATAGTGCAAGTGAGTAAGTGAGAGTAATGGAAAGCTACAAGCAAAGCTCAAATAAACATAGTGTGAATTGGAATTCATGTACGTATTCCCCTGTTCTAATGTGATTTGAAATTAGAGCACGTTCGAAGAAGTGCTGAAGTTGGAATGACCAGTGTGGTAATTAAAATATTAATTTACTAAAGTGCTTCCTTGTCAGCGACATACAGTATAACTGGCGGAGAATGTGTAGTCAAAACATGGACTCTCAGTGCTGTATCTGCAAGACTCCCAAACACTACTTATTGTATTTGAAGATAAAAATTATACGCTCAGACCGAGACTTGAACCCGGGACCCTTGGTTCTCTAGACCAAGTGCTCTACCAACTGAGCTACCTGAGGAAGTACCGATCTAAACGCAAATCTTTCTCTATATACATTGTAATTCCCGTCCATCAAATGCTATGAAGCCATGCTTCTATCTTGCAAATAGCGGTTCCTTTATTAAGAAGACATATTTGGGAATTATACATTGGACGGGAATTACAATGTATATAGAGAAAGATTTGCGTTTAGATCGGTACTTGCTCAGGTATCTCAGTTGGTAGAGCACTTGGTCTAGAGAACCAAGGGTCCCGGGTTCAAGTCCCGGTCTGAGCGTATAATTTTTCTCTTCAAATATGATTTATCCATCATTGAGATGTACGAAATCAACAATAATAACATGGAAAAAGCCGTACTGGCTCTAATGTATAATTCCCAAATATGTCTTCTTAATAAAGGAGCCGTATTTGCAAGATAGAAGCATGGCTTCATAGCATTTGGTGGACGGGAATTACAATGTATATAGAGAAAGATTTGCGTTTAGATCGGTACTTGCTCAGGTAGCTCAGTTGGTAGAGCACTTGGTCTAGAGAACCAAGGGTCCCGGGTTCAAGTCCCGGTCTGAGCGTATAATTTTTCTCTTCAAATATGATTTATCCATCATTGAGATGTACGAAATCAACAATAATAACTACTTATTGTATCATTACAAAGCGTACAAACAGAATACAGGCATAATATAGGGCTGTTTTAGAGATCATTTCAAACAATAACAGCACTGGTCAACATGATTTTTGTCTCATGAGTACCAATAGTTACACTTCATGCAGTTTTTTAATCATGTTTTCAAATATATATTCGGAATTTCTCCATCGCCCACAGTTTTTTATTTCAGTTTCAATTAATGAATTTAAATTATTATTTTTTTAATAAACGTTTTTTCTTCCGTTTGTACATACTTACTTACTTACTTACTTACTTACTCACTGGCACTATCGAACCCGTAGGTTCATGGCCGCGCGGACATAAGCTCTCCATACATTCCTATCCTGAGCTAATGCTTTCCAATCATTCCCTGTATAATCTACTTCCTTCAAATCATAGTTAATGTTGTTCTCCCACCTCATTCTTGGTCTACCAACTGGGCGTTTTCCCTCTGGCTTTCCTACAAGAAGCTTCCATGCACGTCTTTCATTCCCCATACGTGCAACATGTCCTGCCCATCGCAGTCTACGAGACTTTACTGTTCTTATTATATCTGGCTTCCTATAAAGACCATGTAGTTCATTGTTATGTAGTCTCCTCCATTCACCTGTCTGTTCATCTCTCTTTGGTCCAAAAATTTTCCTAAGAACTTTATTCTCAAATACTCGTAATCTCCTTTCCTCCCGTAAAGTAAGAGTCCATGTTTCGCACCCATATAATATAACTGGTAGAATAATAGTTTTATATATTTTCAGCTTAACGTTTTTTGAAAGGAGTTGGGACATCAAAAGTCTCTGCAATGCATAATAGCATGCATTTCCAGAATTGAGCCTATGTTTAATTTCTTTGTGCGTCTCATTCCTATTTGTGATTATTGTTCCTAGGTATTTGAATTCACCAACTTCCTCAAAATTTCCCTCATTTGTCATTAGCTGTCCATTTCCATTATATACTGAATTTCTACCTGTGACCATATATTTAGTTTTACTGATATTTACTTCCAGTCCTAATTTCATAGTGTTACTCAATAGTGTGTGCGTGTTGGCCTTTAGTATCTCCTCGCTATCGGCCAATAGTACTACATCATCAGCATAAACTAACAGCTTATTAATACCATTCAGTTGTAAGCCTTCCTCATTCTCTAAAGATTTAATGGCATGCTCTAGTACAAAATTAAATAGTAGAGGAGATAGTGCATCTCCTTGCTTCAACCCATTCTGGATTTCAAAAGTGTCTGAAAACTGTTTGCCTACACGCACCCTACTCGTTGAGCCATTTAGACACATTCGTATAAGTCTAACTAACTTTTTAGGAATTCCGAACTCCAGCAGGATACTATATAACTTCTCCCTCTTAATTGAATCATATGCTTTTTTGAAGTCTACATATAGATGATGTACAGTGCCATTATATTCCCATTTCTTTTCTAAAATCTGTCTTATACTAAAAATCTGATCTGTTGTAGACCTGTTTCTTCTAAATGCACATTGATGATCTCCTAGAATGTCATCAATGTAGGGAGTAAGTCTACTTACTAATATATTTGTAAGAATTTTGTATGAAGTTGAAAGTAATGAGATGCCCCTGTAGTTGTTGCAATCAGTTTTATCTCCTTTCTTATAAATTGGTACGATAATTGATTCCTTCCATTCATCTGGAAGAGCTTCTTTTTCCCAAATCATACTAAGCAACCAGCGTATTTTGTCTATCATTTTTCTCCTCCTGATTTTATGAGTTCTGCTGGGATCTCATCTGAACCTGATGCTTTATACATCTTCAATTTTTCAATCGCCATTTCGACCTCTAATGCACTTGGCTCTGCGACTAGCATTTCTGCTGTCTGTAACTTATCCTCCTCAATGTCCTGTTCTGTATGTACATTTAATAGCTGATTAAAGTAACTTTCCATCTATTTAATATACTCCTAGAATCTGCAATCATATCCCCATTTTCATTTCGAATTATGTTTGTTCTAGCCTGAAACCCTTTCTTCTCTATACTAATTCCCTGATATAATTCTCTAATGTTCCTATTTTTTGCATTCATTTCAAGATCATTAATCTTCTCTCTCAAAATATTCCCTCTTTTTACTCTTTAGTAACTTAGTGGTTTCCCGTCTAATACTACACAATTGCTCTAAATTTACCTCATTTGGCTCGTGTAACCATTTAATTTTTGCTAGTTTTCTTTTCTTTACAATGTCGGCACATTCCTCATCAAACCATTTCTTGTTTTGCCTCTTTTTAAACAACCAATGCTTTCTGATGCTGACAATTTAATAGTATCTCTTATAGCCTCCCACCTTCTTTATTTATACCAGTTTCTTCTTCGTTTGCCACATTGTCATCTGAAGATTCCAGTACTTCAAATCTATTAGCAATTTTGATTTGGTATTCTTGCCGCATTTCATCATTTCTCAAGTTTTTTAATTCATATTTTACAGAATCATCTTTAGCATTCGTTCCTCTCATAAGCGATAGCCGTTGTCTGATTTTCACTCTGACCAGATGATGATCCGAATTGCAGTCTGTCCCTCTAACTGATCTAACATCAATGATGCTACTGGTGCCAGCGTTTATCCACTAATACATGATCTATCTGGTTCCGAGTTTCTCCATCTGGGGATGTCCAGGTGTATTTATGAATATCCTTATGCTGAAATGTTGTGCTCTTAACAATGAGATTCTTTGATGTGGCAAATGTGACTAATCTAACCCCGTTGTCGTTACTATCTTCATGAAGACTGAATTTGCCTATTGTTGGTTTGAATATATCTTCCCGCCCCACTTTTGCATTAAAATCTCCTAAGACAATTTTCATATGATATCGTGAAAGGCTATCAAATAAGCATTCTAATTCTTCATAGAACTCATCCTTGATCATGTCATCTTTATCTTCTGTGGGGGCATGTACATTTACAATTATAAAATCATGCCGTTTACCCTTTAGAATTATGTATGATATCCTATCATTAACAAACTTAATATCTCGGATAGCGGATAGAATCCTCCTTCTGACTAAAAAACCCGTTCCAAATGCAGGTCTTTCTGCACCCTCATAGAATAATGCAAAGGTTCCTGATTCCTGACTACCTTCTCCTGGCCACCTAATTTCCTGTAAGCGACTATATCCAAGGGCGATTTATCTAGTTCCCGCGTTAATATCCTAGTGCCCCACTATTGTATAAAGTCCTAACATTCCATGTTCCTAGGAACATGTCCCTGTGTTTGAGCCTTTGGCATGGGTTCCCTGAAGTAGTCCCCGCCCGGAGAACCGAATGGGGGACTATTTGACCTCCGGAAAATTTTACCCCAGATGAACCCATGTCCGCATTTCTTGACGGTTGTATTTTTACGGTGAAAGATCGTCACTCTTTCGCCCAAGGTACTTTTTTCGTCTGGCTTATCACCTTCGACCAGTCCGGCATGGGTAACCCTATCGGCAGCAATGCTACCGCCGGCATAGCTCTCAGGATCATTTAAGCACGCAAGCCACTCCGTTTGTACATTGTAAAATAAAATCAAATGAGCTAACTCAGGAGATTTCAGCTATGGAAAAGAGATATCAAGACAAATGGAATTCTAATATGCTGGCCGATTACTGTTGGACCATCAAGAGGGATGCTCAACAGGCGAAATATAGCAGGAAATCGTAATTTCTTACTTTCTAGGTGAGTCCTAAAGTTCGAATATTGTGTAATTACGAATATAGAAAATATTAAAGTTTTGAAACTATAAATTCCTGTCTCTCAGAACCTTACGTGATGGACAAAAACCAACATCATATTTGACGTCAGGAGAAAAAATACTATCAGAATCGTATTTTTCTTTCTGAGACAAAAAAAGTTTAGTTTTTTACTTAGTGTAATTATATCTGTATGGGTGAATACAGAAATCATGCAGCAACGAAAAATTTACATCAACGCAATGAAATATCAAACAGCTGTTGGAGAACCAGAAAATGTTTAATCTATCTAACTCATGCTCCAAATGGGAGTCAATGAGCAATTACGTTTCAATGAATTTTCTTTTACAGCCAATGACAGTCGTTTTTCACCTCGCTTTTTATCGATTTCTCTTTATGAGCTCCTGCTGTTGTGACAGTGAATGTTTCCCATTTTTAATATTCTGAACAGGTCAGAGCATTATTTATATATTTGAGAGAAATAAATGTTTGTATTAGCTTTACCCGGTGGTGTAATGGATAACACGCTGAAGTACTAATTCAGAGTTACGGGTTCAAATCCTGTCCAGACATTTATTTTTCTTATCATGTCATATATATATATATATATATATATATATTTCTAATATGTTGTAGCATGGATGTTTTCATACTTCTCCGTAATCCATCCATTTCTGTCGCCAAGATTATTTTCTGCATCCTTCATATATTGTCCAGCTTTCTGATCCATATGTAAGTATACTCTCTGTTATTGTTTGTATGTCCACCGCTTTGGTCTCGAGGTAGCGTGCAGCCTTGTCACGTAGCGGGCCCGGGTTCGATCTCCTGTCGGGGCAGTTTTTCTGGGTGAGGTTTTTATCAGGATTTTTCTCACCTGTAAGACATATGTCAGGAAAACGATAAGGGCCAAACGGTCCCCGAAATCATATGGCCATCATCATCACTATCATCATCATCATCATCCTTCACCGGTGTGGAAGCTACCACACATACAATTCCCTAGTAAAGCTGCAAGCATAGCATGAAAATGCTACGATTTCAGTGAAGGACCTGCCTTCGGGCAGAATTACAATGGATGGATTGTTTGTATAATGTCTTTTTTCTGGTCAGATTTAACCCTTATACTACCGAGGCTGATATCTTGAGTACAAATAACCAATAAATAATTTATCAGTCAATAAAATACAACAGAAGTGCTGAAATAATATGGTTTAAATTGTTATTTATCATTATAACAAACAATAATGTTTTATTGCTTAGAAACTGACTTCTTTTGCTGGAGAAATATATAAAATTACTGGAAGATTAATGAGTTATGAAAACGTCACTGCCGAATTAATTGTATGCTCGTTTCTTCACTTTCAAGTCTCCTATTTCTTCTCCAATTTTATTTGAATAAGAGAGGTGGTATTAATTACTAAGATCACAGATTTACTTTAATTTATGCCTCTTAATTCTCTTTATATTCAGATCCAATTCGTTTCTTTCATTTAATTATATTCGTTTGTATTGAGATAAATTGAACAAAACTTCAGTAAGTACACAAGCTGTTTAAAAACTGGCGAAAAGCTGTTATTTCCATGTATAATCACGAGTCTGTGAACTTCGTTCTTCATTGAAATCAGTTCGACAGTTTTAAAAGTTTCTTTACATTTGAAATAAAAGGAAGGCGAAGAGGAGAGCTGTCAGCAGAAGTTGCGACTGGTCTTACATCACAAGATAAAGAACAAGAATCAAAAGAAAGCTGACAACTCTAGGAGATGAATAATGATTAAGGAGAATTTTCAAGAAAGAAGTATTCAAACGAGAAAAAATTTTAAGTGAGAGTAAAGAAAAAATCAACAATTGGCATTGTCAGTTCCTGAATCGGATCAAATGAGTTATAGGTCAGAGTATGGAATAACATATATAATTATAAATCTATTAATTTACATTTAATTCGGTAAGCTCTGAATTTTAAAATTTCCAACATGATTATGGCATAATAAATAATTTATTTTTCTAGAAATTTTTTAGTAGGCCTACTGTATTTATATGGTTTTACTTATTTTATTATAACTAATAAGAGCATTATTTCCTAAAATGGCATAGTTATATCAGTGGGTCTTGATAATTTAGTTGTCATAAGTAATGTCACGACTGAATTTATCTAGAGGGTTTTGAAATAAAGAGTGGCATTTATTAGGATTATTTAACGAATCAAATTAAGTTATTTAGCAGTATTTTAAAATATTTATAAATGTAATGTAAACGGCGATGTTTGAAAACAAATCAGATGTGTGGTTGTGTGTCATTTGTTCATTCACTGCAACTTGATCATATTTATTTTGCCAAATAGGATTACAATATTGTAAAAATGCACCCTAGTGAAGAAAAAAATGAAACATATCAAACTGTATATTATAACCAACATTATAGGTTGTTAATTTGTTTTCTTAGTAAACAACTCAGTAAAATCATAATTTAAAAACAATTATTCAACTTATAAAATGTGTAGTTTGAAGGAATCTGTTCATTATTGGCTATATGTAATGTATTTGTTGGAGAGTCAATCACTGAAAAATAATACTCTGATCTGTTCAGAATATTGAAAAGGAGGATATTCCTTTATCTCAAAAGCAGGAAGCGGTAAAGAGAATTCGATTATGATCGAAGTGAAACACGACTTTTATTGGTTGTAAAAACAAAATTCATTGATACATGATTGATCATTGGCTCCCATATGGGGCATCAGTTAAATATCAGAAGTAATTCCACAAGTGATTTCCAAATCATCGATAAACTCATGACTCAAGAAGTGAGGAGTGAATTTATCTAGACTATTTAACTCATGCCCCAAATGGGAGTCAATGACCAATCACGTTTCAATGATTTCTGTTTTACAACCAATCAGAGTCGTGTTTCACGAAATATTTATCAGTGTTATATTTACCATATTAAAGAAAGCTCCTCCTTTTTAATATTCTGAACAGGTCTGACCATTATTTTTGCAGTGACTGAGCCCATAAGAAATGCGGCTACCAGATTGTATATATAGTGCATAGATATCAACACATAGCGCTTGCAGGAGTTAATATAAAAACATTTGTAGCAATTTATTATACCACCAAAAAAAGAAACAACTGTTTGCACTTCCTTAAATGTATTTTTTTTCCCAGGTAATAATCCAGGAAAATATAATTGCCATATTTACATCATACGACATCAGAAATGAATTAATATACAGTTTGATGTGTTTCATTTTTCTCCACTAGAGAGCATTCTTACAATATTGGGTTCCTTTGGCAATAAATAGTATGATCTGGTTGCAGTGATAAACAAAAGAAGCAGATGAAGCGTACCTATCGTTTCTCATTTGTTTTCAAACATCGCCGTTTACATTAAATATATAAATATTTTAAAATAACTATAGTTAAATAATGATTTGTGAGTAAACAGCTTAATTTTATTAGTTAAATATTCCTAACAAATGCCACTCTTGATTTCTAAATTCTCTAGATAAATTCACTCCTCAATTCGTGAGTCGTGAACTTCTCGATAATTTGGAAATCACTCGTGGCATTACTTATGAGAATTTGGAAATCAAGAGTGGCATTTGTTAGGACTATTTAACGAATAAAATTGATATGTTTACTCACAAATCATTATTCAAATATAGTTATTTTAAAATATTTATATATTTAATGTAAACGGCGGAGTTTGAAAACAAATGAGAAACGTTATATTTCATTTGTTCATCACTGCAACCAGTTCATATTTATTGTCCAATAGAATCTAATTGTAGGAATGCACCCTAGTGCAGAAAAAAATGAAACACATGATTACAGGTTATTAATTAATTTCTGATTCCCTATGATGTAAATATGTCAATTATATTATTCTGCAATGTTAATTCCTGAGTAATAATACGTTTAAGAAAGTGCAAACAGTGGTTGCTTTTTTTTTTGGTATAATCAATTGCTACGAATGTTTTTATATTATCTCTCGCAGGCAGAATCTGGTTACATTCGTGCACTATATATACAATCTGGAAGCCACTAAATAATAGAAAAGTGATAAAATCGAGCCGAAAAAGACTGTGATTGGTTGTAAATCAAAATTCATTTAAATGTGATTTGTCATCGATTGCCATTTGGGGCATGAGTTAAATAGTCATATAGAAAAATATTTGAAAAAATTAATACAGTAGACAGTTTGATTCAAACTTCATTATCGTGGTTAAAAACCGAAAATAAATTACACTGTGCAACAACTTGTTTTGATTTTTTCCCTTTTTTTGTTGCATGAGGGTATAGAACTATTACTGATTATTTCTGAATCGCTGTTTCCAAATTTGAAATCAGTTTTTTTGTATCTCTAGCTTTCATCTAGTTATAATTTATTTTTGTTACGGTTAATGACATCCATTAGTGTACAAATTGAAGTTAAAGGGCAACGACGCTTACATTTGTCATAACTACATGGTAATTAATGTTTTACAAACATCATTTTTGTATAATTTTATTTTATTTAAATGGAAAAAAAAATATTATCTAAAAAAAGCATCCAGTTTTTTTAATTGATTCATAGCATCTTAGAGTAGACATAAAATTAAAAATAGTTATGCCTTCAATTATATACACATTCCAAAGTCATCACCATCATCATCATTCAGGAATTTAGGTCATTTGTTGACCTGTTTCGGGCTCAAGAGAAACACCATCCAAAAGCCTTTTGAGTGGACGTCCTGGTCTTCTTCTTCCTGCAGGTTGATATCTTAACATTTGTTTGGGTATTCTGTGATCTTCCATTCGATGAACATGTTGCATCCATCTTGACTTATAATCAGAAATTTTGTGTTCTAAAGGTTCAATGTGTAATTCTTCTAAGATGTCTTCATTTTTTTTTTGTGATCTAGTAGTGTGTATCCTGCAGTCCTCCGAAGGTATCTCATTTCAGCAGATCTAAGGGTCGTATGTTAGAACATTACTCTCTACTCAAATTACTTCCAATCACTAGTGAGCTGATTCACCGTGAGCAATTGCTAAGAACGAATTAACGGCCGACTTATCGGTCATGCACGAGAGTCGACGTTTTCGTAATATTGGCAACGAATTACCCAGAATTCTCAGCGATTAAACCACTTCCGTTATTTTCGTCTGCTATAGAAGAATGCATTTATGCTTGCATCCCGCAAATAATACCGTATACAAACACGTCTGCGACACGCAATATTACGCCGATTCTCCTGTTCTTCCAGTTGAATTCTTTGGTAGACTCTATCAAATTCCTCTTCTCCGTGTATACCGAAAACATGATCGAAGTCTTCAAAGTCCGACATCTTGGATAAATGTTGGATAAAGCAGCAAAGTACATCGATTACCATCGGTTCCCGTCGGTTCCCTTCGGGATTTTAATTTGAGTTGCTCATTTAAGCTACCTCCGCAGGTAGCTTACAAATTTAACCAATTATTATCGCATGAACAGATTTCTGAGTAAGCAAAATCGTATTAGCATACAACTTGCTCAGCAGAGAAGGCATTTTACTGTCTAATGCGTCAAACATGCAAGTCTCTGTATATCCTTCTGTTTCAATGTCCATACTTCGCTACCATACAAAAGAGTTGGAAGAGCCAGTGTTTTATACACTTTTAGTTTTGAATGCTTTTGGACTAACTGTGGCTTGAAGATAGAATTTATTAACCCTAAAATTCTTAAAAATTTATATATTTTTGCATTTACATCCTTTTCTTCTTCATATGAGATATTCCATCCTAGATATGTAAAATTATTCACCTGCTCCAAAATGTTATTGTCCAGTACAATTTTACTTGTGACCGGATCTAAAAAGTCAAAGTTGTAATATTCAATAATTTGTGAACATAAATATGTTGTCTATTTTCCCTTAGCAATCAATGATTGGACTCCTGTTATTCTGTGACAAAATTATGAGGAAATACTTCCTAACTGGATTAAAGAAGAACGTAAGGTATGTATTTTGTTGATTCCATAGTTTGACATGAACCCATGGACTACAGTAGTCATTGTTATTTCTGCCTGACCAATACAAAGGGCATCGGCAAGAAAAAAAGGCATATGATCACATAGGCCTATCATACTATCCGTTCAGCAAGTCCTCAATGGCAGAAGGCGGAAGAGGCAACCCTCCTTGTTGGGATAAAAAACACATGGAAGCAGATCCAAGTGCTTTAACGAGGCAGCCTCTCCAAAGGACTAACCCTGCAGAACTTTAGTATCGTACTCAGAGGATATTTAAAAATATATACAAGCTCCAAAGAGATAGCAAAGAAAAGATGGAAACAGCAGTAATGTGTAGCCAGAACAGGCTAGTAAATATGCTTAAAGCGTGAAGAAGAAGAAGAACGAAAAGAAAAAGAAGAAAAGAAAAAGAGGAAGAAGAAGAAGAAAAAGAAGAAGAATGCGACCTATTCCATACTCTGACAGACATTCCGGGTTCCAGTTTTTAGAGTTTTTTTCTACGGTTGAAGAAAATGAACATGGTCATCATAGAGTTTGTGATAAGATGCACGAAAAATCGTTTGCAGTATCTGAAGCATTTTCTTATGATGCCAAGCAGTCTTCAGCCCATCAGTAATTTAGCCAACCCGAATTGAATGTCTTAGTAAGGGATTTGGGTATACAAAAGAAAACAGCTGAGTTTGTAGTCTTTAGGCATTAACAAAAGTATCTATTTCACCAGCCTTGGCGCAAAGCTACGGGACTTGCGCTGGTTCGAGTCTTCATGGGGGAAGAAATTTTCTCATGGTATTTCGGGCAGTATGGGACCGGTGCCCACCCAGCATCGTGAGGCAATTGGGTAGCTACAATAAGTAGCGGCTCCAGGTTGAGGAACCAGCTATAACGGCTGGGGGACTCGACATGCTAACCACATGTCACCCCTACACTGGCTGTTGATCATCTACCTCTGTGATTGACACATGTGGATGTGAAGGGCCAGCAGCCGGCTGGTAAAAGGGCAACCGCTGAAAAGTGGAAATACCCTCAATCGGAATCGGATCTATTTCACCGGTCGACTAAAGTATCCCATTTCAGAAAGCGTGATCAAAATATCAGTAGCCTTCTCAACCAATTAAGTATTATCGTTTACAGTTCAATATAATGGCGGCTATTTCTTGATAGCTCTAAACGGAGTCTGAAATGTGTTCTGTTACACAACGAGAATGTTTATGGAGAGATGTAATAAATAAAACTATCAGAGTTTTGTATGATTTTGATAAATATTTATTTTCCTAACATTCGTAACAACTGTTTATGTATCTTCTTCAGACGAATGTCATAAATAAAAATAAATTTATTTGTATGTATGACATTTGTCTGAAGGAGATGCAGTGTATTGAAACAGCTGTTACAAATGTTAATTTTCTTTATGTAATTGTAATGTTAATGTTTTTAGTGTATAATGCTATTGTGTTTGTTTTTAGTGTATAATGCTATTGTGTTATTATTTAATTGTAATATTATTATTGTGTTTTCTTTATGTAATTATAATGTTATTGCTATTGTGTTATTACTTAATTGTAATATTATTGTGTTTTCTTTATGTAATTGTAATGTTAATGTTTTTAGTGTATAATGCTATTGTGTTATTATTTAATTGTAATATTTTTATTGTGTTTTCTTTATGTAATTGTAATGTTATTGCTGTTTTTGTTTATTTTTCTTTACACTAGTACCAATTATTACTTTATTGTAACGGACTGTCAACAGCACGTACGGCTTACTGCCCGTGCGACCCATATTTGTAAATAATATTGTAAATATCTTAATTTTTGTCTAATAAAGTCCTACTACTACTACTACAAATGTTAAACAAAATAAATATTTATTAAAATCATTCAAAATTTTGATAGATTTATTTATTAAGTAAACAGTGAATTTTCATCAAATGAACACCAAATCAATTGATTGGTTCATGGAGAGAATCGAATTGCTCATTCAGTTCATTTGCGAGAAGAGTATAATGTTATAAAAGTTACCCTCGTCTTACTGAAGTATCAGGAGCATTACTGAATCATTTGTGTGCATCCAAAAATGGTAAATTTCCTTCTTGGACAACAGCGAGTTTTCACGAAGTATCCTTGCTTTCTGTTTGTGAGGCAGCCAAGCTTGGGAAAACACTGGACACAGAATGAGTTACTGAAACGTAAGGTTCTGGAAGTAGGATGCTATAAATTGTGAATGAAACTATAATAACTCGAGACAGGATCATTTCCTCCCAGCTTCACATCCAAATTGGCTTAATGGAGCAGTTTTTTAAGCCTTTGAATAGAAAAGTAAGCACTTTCAACATATTATTTCTGATTTTCCTTCCTTGCTTTTCAGAAAATAACAGATGTATTCGATGAGCCTCAAATTCGATCCATCAAACGTGAAGAAAAAATTGCCAGGAAGATGAATAAAGTGGAGACAGCAGCATGGCTGTCTTTTGTGGCAATAATAAATAATTTCCTTTGTATAAAAAAACCGAAAATTATAAAATTCTGGTTCAAATGATGTTGTCTTTCCCTGAGATTTATTATAAAAGGAGCGTTAAGATTCACTTCCTCAATAGTCACCTTGATACGTTTCTCGAAACCATGGAGCTGTTAGGGATGAGCAAGGAGAACATTTTCATAAGTAATGCCACGAGTGATTTCCAAATTATCGATAAATTCACGACTCTCGAAGTGAGGAGTGAATTTATCTAGAGAATTTGGAAATCAAGAGTGGCATTTGTTAGGACTGTTTAACGAATAAAATTAAGCTCTTTACTAAAAAATAATTAATTGAATATAGCTACCGGTGTTTTAAAATATTTATATAGTTAATGTAAACGGCGATGTTTGGAAACAAATTAGAAATGTGAGGTTATGTATATTCACTGCAACTCGATCATATTATTTATTGCCAAATAGGATCGCAATATTGTAAGAATGCACTCTAGTGGAGAAATAATGAAACACATCAAACTATTATAATATGTCCCGCGCCGTAGCCGAGCGGTTAAGGTAGGAAGCCTTGGCGCAGAGCTACGGGACTTGCGCTGGTTCGAGTCTCCGTGGGGGAAGAAATTTTCTCATGGTATTTCGGCCAGTATGGGACCGGTGCCCACCCAGCATCGTGAGGCAATTGGGTAGCTACAATAAGTAGCGGCTCCAGGTTGAGGAACCAGCTATAACGGCTGGGGGACTCGACATGCTAACCACATGTCACCCCTTCACTGGTTGTTGATCATCTACCTCTGTGATTGACACATGTGGATGTGAAGGGCCAGCAGCCGGCTGGTAAAAGGGCAACCGCTGAAAAGTGGAAAGACCCTCAATCGGATCAAACTATTATAATCAGCATTATAGGTTAATAATTTATATTTTGAATAAAAACTCAGTAAAATCACTGAATCTATTCATTATTTGCTATATTCAATGTATTTGTTGTAGAAAAATAATGTTCAGAATATTAAAAAAGGAGGAGCTTTCTTTATCACAAAAGCAGGAGCTGATAAAGAGAAACCGATAAAGAGCTAGGTGAAACACAACTGCCGTTGGTGTAAAACAGAATTCATTGAAACGTGATTGGTCATTGACTACCATTTGCGACATGCGTTAAATAGTCATCAAGAGCTAAAAACGAAGGAAGAGCGTTATCAGGGGCGATGGTTGACTACTGAAGGAATGTAGGCCTACTGTAGTATACGTTATATGTATTTAAATAATTTAAGAGATTAAAAATTACATGAAAATAATAGAACATACAATAAAAGTTCTTCATATGAAACTATGCATATGATGGCTATTACGTCGAAATTGTATAATTATAGCATGTTTTATGTATTTTTTCAAGTCCAAAGATTAATTTAGTGTAACTGTCACATTGGCTGAAAATAAACACAGCATTTGGTTCAAGTTTTAATTGCAAAAATGTTGCTGATTATATTCGCTACCATGACTTTTATATAATTTCGCCGTTAAAAATTATTACACGCTTTATATAAGTTTGACCTGTATCTATCTATCTATCTATGTAACTGAATCTTCCATCGCATTTTTCACCCACTTAAAATAATTGGATCGACTTGAAATTTTGTATACTTGTAAAGGACCCGTGACAATACAATAATTTCATATTTATTTTCTAAAATCCTGGCCAGAATCATCAGAAAATTAAAATAAGTGTCTTTGTATTTATGTATCGGAATCTTTGAACACGATTTTCACCCACTTTAGAAACATAGGATAGACTTGACACTTTGTATACTTGTAAAGGACCCGTGACAATACAATAATTTCATATTAATTTTCTAAAATCCTGGCCAGAATCATCAGAAAATCAAAAAAAGTGTTTTTGTATTTATGTAACGGAATTTTTTAACACGATTTTCACTCACTTAGAGACATTGGACCGACTTGAAACTTTGCATACTTGTAAAGGACCCGTGACAATTCAATAATTTCATATTTATTTTTTCTCGTTTTCAACATTACAGATGAAGCTGAAAGTCCAATTTTAATGCAATAATATAATCTTTTAAGGGTATTTTGGCAATAGCATTTTGGAGGCCTATATTGTTTCGTTAGCTTCTAACCAAGTTGTGTTCTAAGAATTTGGACACATAAGAAAACCTATTTTATGCCAATAATACATTAATAATAAATTAGGGCGGAAAATATCAAGTCTAGGATCTCGACGTAGCTACGATTAAATTTGTGCGTTTTGCCAAAGACTGCATTAAAGTATTGATTGGACGAATATTATGTGCAACGTTGGATACCTTCAAGAAATGAAATAAAAATAACGAAAAAATCGTTTAGTGGACTGAAATGTGGTAAATATTCTGTTTTTTTAAGCTAGGATTATTTCCTATACCGGTATGCGAGATATCGGTACATAGATGTAAGTACAATAAAAATAATATAGGCCTATATGTTAATTTTTCTTAGAACGGATGCGGCTTATTTTGGTGCTGTGGTCTCGAGGTAGCGTGCTGCCTAGTTGCGCAGCGTACCCGGGCTCGATCCCCGGTCGGGGCAGTTTTTCTGGATGAAGTTTTTATCGGGGTTGTTCCTCACCTGTAAGACAAATGTCAGGAAAACTTCAAGGCCCATCATTATCATCATCATCCTTCACCGGTGTGGAAAGCAACGGGAAGCTATCACACCTGCCCTCGGGCAGAATTACTATGGATGTATATATATATATATATATATATATATATATATATATATATAGGCCTATATATATATGCGCCTTATTTTGATGCCTATATATATATATATCTATCTCTATCTATCTTCGGGTTTTTACAGCTGCTGCCGTCTTCCCGTGCCAAACCTCCAAAGCCTACGGTCTTGGGCATCTTCGATGCTTAGCCCTCTAGCTTGCATTACTGTCTTCATGTTTTCCTTCCATGTTAACCTTGGTCTTCCTCTTTTCTTCTTTCTGTTAGGATGCCATTCATATAGTTGCTTCGGCCATCGCTCATCTTCCATTCTTAAAACATGTCCTAACCACTTTAATTCCTTCTCCTCAATTCTTTCAATTATGCTTTCTTCTGCTTCCATTTTGTTTCTAATTTCCTTATTTGTGACACGTTCTAATTTAGACTTTCTGGCACTTCTTCGTAAATAATCCATTTCTAGAGCTATTAGTCTATTCTTGTAGTACTTATTGATTGTCCATACCTCACTTCCGTACATTGCAACAGATTCCACCAATGTTTTACCAATATATTTCTTTGTGTCTTTCCAAATATGCTTATCCCACCATATGGAATTTAATGATGATATTATTTTGCTACTCAATTCAATTCTATGTTTTATGTTCTCTTTGCCTATACCTTCGATGTTATCCATAATCATTCCCAAATATTTAGTTTGTTTCACTTGCTTTATTTGGATTCCATCTTCCAATACTAAGTTTTCTCTTTCATTGCTATTTATTGCCAGATATTCTGTTTTTTGTAAATTTACTGTGAGACCCCCATGATTCATATGTGCTTTTCAACCTTTTTATCATGAATTCCATATCAAAATTGTCTTGCGCTAAAACCAGTTGATCATCGGCAAATTGTAATGTCAGCAAAAATCTATTGCCTATTGGGATCCCCATACCTTTGCAGCTTTGTTTCCATTTCGTTAATATAAATTCTACATAAATATTAAATAAAATTGGTGATAGACTGCATCCTTGTTTCAATCCCTTTGAGGTGTTTATAGGATTAGACATTATATTTCCCATTTTAACATAAGCGGAGTTATCTTTATAGGTTTGTTTAATAATTTCTATTAGGTTTCTGTCAATATTGTATTTCTCCAATACTTCCCATAATTTGTTCCTCGGAATTGAGTCATAAGCTTTCTCTAAATCTATCATTGTCAAGTGGGTTTCTTCTCCAACTGCAGTCCGTTTTTCAATTAACTGTTGTATTGCAAATATATTGTCAACACATGACCTTCCTGGTCTGAATCCATTTTGATCTTCTCCTAATTTGTCTTTAACATCTTTTTGTAACTTTGTTTTTAATAACTTCGTAAATATTATATATCTAATTATTTATTTATTTATATGTCCACCGCTATAGCCTCGAGGTAGCGTACTGCCTTGTCACGCAGCGGGCCCGGGTTCGATCCCCTGTCGGGGCAGTTTTTCTGGGTGAAGTCTTAATCGGGGTTTTTCCTCACCTGTAAGACAAATTTCAGGAGAACTTTAAGGCCCTTCATCATCATCCTTCACCGGTGTGGAAAGCAACGGGAAGCTACCACACCTATAATTTCCTAGTAAAACTGCAAAGCATAGCATGAGAATGCTATGATTGCAGTGAAAGACCTACCCGCGGGCAGAACTACTATGGATGCAGGCCTATATAGCCTATATGTATATATATATATATATATATATATATATATATATTGCATTTTATGGGGATCAGCTCAATTAGCGGCATACCTTCTAGCGATTATAGTGACATAAGCGAAAATAAATAATTTCACTTTTAATCTGACCCTATCTACCCTAAAACTCACGAGCCGCCACTATTATTCAATTAAACTTTGCCGCAACAAACAATCTTCCAGAAACATAATTTAAATGTAATTAATTTGTGCGTGTGGTTTTTGTTTTTTCTTTTTTATTTCTTATACAGAGATTTCACAAATTAAATTAAAACATCCGCTTTTAAAATATAAATTACTAAATTTCCACATTTGTCCACTGCTGTGGTATCAAGGTAGCGTGCTGCCTTATCACGCAGCGAACCTGGGTTCGATCCCCGGACTGGACAAGTTTCCTGGGTGAGGTTTTTTCGGGGTTTTTCCTCACCTGTAAGATAAATGTCAGGAAACTATAAGGCCCAAATGGTCCCCGAAGTCCATCTAGCCATCATTATCATCAATATCATATTCACCTAATTAGCTTAAGTTTAGTTTAAGGCCTTTTGCTGGCGCATCATTATCATCTTCATCTACTCTCATATCATCGGGGCAGCGTAACCCCGCCTTCCAAAAGTCCCAATCTCAGAAGTGAGTTACAAGTACGCCATGGCAGGAGAGAACACCAGAAATGTCGAAATGACAACCTGGGGAATTTGAAAAAAAAATCCACAATGAAATTAATTTAATTGCTATTAGGTGTTCTCTTGCTTTTCTAAAAACAAAAATATCAAGATTTTTACCATTTTCTTTTCGTTATTAATTAAAAAGGTCTGGTTAAAAAATTAAACTTGCAGGGAGTGTATAATTAAAATAATTTCTAGGGTTAAAAGTGAATAAATAGTAAAGTAAACTAGTCATAAATTTTAACCTAAAAGCATGGCTGCGAATATTCATCCTAAATGATTAATTGATGATTAATTCTTAACATATATATAAATGAAATGAAATTGGATCGATTAATACTTACTTATTTACTCACTGGCACTATCGAACCCGTAGGTTCATGGCCGCACGGACATAAGCTCTCCATACATCCCTATCCTGAGCTAATGCTTTCCAATCATTCCCTGTATAATCTACTTCCCACAAATCATAGTTTATGTTATTCTCCCATCTCATTCTTGGTCTGCCAAATGGGCGTTTTCCCTCTGGCTTTCCTACAAGAAGCTTCCATGCAAGTCTTTCATTCCCCATACGTGCAACATGTCCTGCCCATCGCAGTCTACGAGACTTAACTGTTCTTATTATATCTGGCTTCCTATAAAGACCATGCGACTCACTGTTAAGCAGTCTTCTCCATTCACCTGTCTGTTCATCTCTCTTTGGTCCAAAAATTTTCCTAAGTACTTTATTCTCGAATACTCGTAATTTCCTTTCCTCCCTTAAAGTAAGAGTCCATGTTTCACACCCATATAATACAACTGGTAGAATAAATTTTTATATATTTTCAGTTTAACGTTTTTTGAAAGGAGTTGGGACATCAAGAGTCTCTGCAATGCATAATAGCACGCATTTCCAGAATTGAGCCTATGTTTAATTTCTTTGTGCGTCTCATTCCTATTTGTGATTATTGTTCCTAGGTATTTGAATTCAGCCACTTCCTCAAAATTTCCCTCATTTGTCATTAGCTGTCCATTTCCATTATATAATGAATTTCTACGTGTGACCATATATTTAGTATTATTGATATTTGCTTCCAGTCCTCATTTCTTAGTGTTTACACAATAGTGTGTGCGTGTTGGCCTTTAGTATCTCCTCGCTATCGGCCAATACTACTACATCATCAGCATAAAATAACAGCTTATTAATACCATTGAGTTGTAAGCCTTCCTCATTCTCTAAAGATTTAATGGCATGCTCTAGTACAAAATTGAATAGTAAAGGAGATAGTGCATCTCCTTGCTTCAACCCATTTTGGATTTCAAAAGTGTTCGAAAACTGTTTGCCTACACGCACCCTACTCTTTGTGCCATTTAGACACATTCGTATCAGTCTAACTAACTTTTTGGGAATTCCGAACTCCAGCAGGATAATATATAACTTCTCCCTCTTAATTGAATCATATGCTTTTTTGAAGTCTACATATAGTTGATGTACAGTACGATTATATTCCCATTTCTTGTCTAGAATCTGTCTTATACTAAAAATCTGATCTGTTGTAGACCTGTTTCTTCGAAATGCACATTGATGATCTCCTAGAATGCCATCAATGCTGCTTACTAATATATTTGTTAGAATTTTGTACGAAGTTGAATGTAATGAGATGCCCCTGTAGTTGTTGCAATCAGTTTTATCTCCTTTCTTATAAATTGGTACGATAATTGATTCCTTCCATTCATCTGGAAGAGCTTCTTTTTCCCAAATCATACTAAGCAACCAGCGTATCTTGTCCATCAATTTTTCTCCCTCTGATTTTATCAGTTCTGCTGGGATCTCATCTTTACCTGATATATATTATATATATATATATATATATATATATATATATATATATATATAAATGAAATGAAATGATTTCTTTGGGATCGATTAATATTAAAAATGTTACTAAAAGCGATACAATCTTCATGTACACCTGAAACGAGCTTATACAATATTACTGTTATTATAATCTCTAAATTATGTTATAATTATTGCTTAGAGCTTCCGATAACAGTAATGTAATGGCAAACATTAATACGGTTTCATGTATTGTGGTATTTCCATATTCCTACAAATCCACAAATCGTTATTTCTATCGTGATATGATTGCAATATTGTCGAGGTAACTGAAAGGTTTCCCACGATCAAGTTGAAATAGAGTGATATACCAAGTTCTGTCAAGTTTGTTTGCTGCATCAAGTGGCAGGAAATTGGTTGCTATCTGATTCCATCACTTTTGGAGGGAGATAAAAATAAACTTATACCAAAGCTATATTAATCCTATATAAGTTACATATTACACTTACAGGCGTTTTCAGAAAATATACTCTTTTAAAATCATCATCATCATCATCTGCATTCATGGATTAGGTCTGTTGACCCGTTCCGACTTCAGCCCATCTCTTTCTAGATCTGCCCACATCTCGGGTGCCTTTAGGTTTGTATTTTTTTTTGTTATTTGTTTTGGATATCTATCTTCATTCATTCTGTCTATGTGTTGCTTCCATTTTTGTCTATATGTATCTATTTTATCAGTTATTGCAAATATTTCAAGTTCCTGTCTTATTTCTGTGTTCTTGATTCTGTCTTCCTTAGTGCACCCTTTAACCGATCTCAAAAATTTCATTTCTGCCGCCGTTATCCTACTTAGATCTTGTTTTTTATGTATCCAGGCTTCTGAACCATAGAGCAGTACCGGTACTGCCAACGTTTTGTAAAATTTAAATTGGGTCTCTCTTGTTGTTTTGTTATTTAGTGATCGTTTTATCGTACCACCTATTCCCTGGAATTTTGCTATTTTATTAGTTATATCATTATCATAATTAAATGAAATGTCACATCCTAGATAATTGAGATGGTTCACCTGTTCTATGATTTTGTTTCCTATTACTATTTTTGGATCTGATTTGATTTTTCCCTTGGAATGCCATTACCTTAGTTTTTTCTATGGATATTTTGAGATTATATTGTTCACATATATTATGTAGTTTAAAAATATTCCTTTGAAGTTCGTCTTCCGTATTTGCTATTATTACCTGGTCATCAGCGTATAATAATGTTTTCAAGTAGTGTGTTTTATCTAATTTTATTCCTTTATTTGTTTCTTCGTTCCATTTTTTGATTATATCATTGATGTATAGGTTAAGCAAAACTGGAGAGATATTGTATCCTTGTTTAACTCCTTGATTAGTATGAATTTTATTTTTACTTACTTCAGTTCTAGTTTTTATAACAAAATTTGTGTTCCGGTACAAACTCTTAATAGCTGCTATTAAGTGTTTCGGAATTCCTTTTTCTTTTAAAATTGTCCAAAGTTTTCCTCTATCTACTTTATCAAATGCCTTGACAAAATCTATAAAAACTATGTGTGTTTCCTTGTTATATTCTCTTCGTTTGTTTATAAATTCTTTTATCGTAATTATCCATACATGAACGCCCTGGTCTAAATCCACTTTGTTCTTCTGTTAACATTAACTCTGCTTCTTTTAAAATATATACTTAATTAAATTGTTTATACATCTAGACCTGTGTGTTAGGTAGCATAGAAGCAATTCTTTCTACAAGTCTCCACCCCCCAACTAACTAACTAACTCACTCACTGGCACTATCGAACCCATAGGTTCATGGCCGCGCGGAATAAGCTCTCCATATATCACTATCCTGAACTAATGTTTTCCAATCATTCCCTGTATAATCAACTTCCCTCAAATCATAGATAATGCTATTCTCCCATCTCATTCTTGGTCTACCAACTGGGCGTTTTCCCTTTGGTTTTCCTACAAGAAACTTCCATTTACGTCTTTCATTCCCCATTCGTGCCACATGTCCTGCCCATCGAAGTCTACGAGACTTAACTGTTCTAATTATATCTGGGTTCCTCAAGATATCAGGGGTTGCCGCACACTTGGCACCTTTAAGTCACGCTTATACAGTTACCTGTTGTCTAATAATTCATTTTTCTCTATTTATTTAATTTTATACTATGTCATTAATCTTTTCCTCGTTTTTTAATATATCTTGTACATATTATATATTTAATTCGTTAAATTTAGAGTAAATCAAATTACATTATAAATATTAATTGTATTGTATTCATAACTTGTAATCATTTATATATATTTATTGTAATTTAGATTTAAGACTATTTTTTGTTTGTTTGTATTTTTTAAACCTGGTTGAGTGGTAGACAAGGCCTTAAGGCCTTAACTCTGCCAGGTAAAATAAAGCTATTATTATTATTATTATTATTATCATTATTATTATCATTATTATTATTATTATTATCATTATTATTATCATTATTATTATCATTATTATTATTATTATTATTATTATTATTATTATTATTATTATTATTATTATTATTATTATTATTATTATTATTATTATTATTATTATTATTATTATTATTATTATTATTATTATTATTATTATTATTATTATTATTATTATTATTATAAAGACCACGTAATTCACTGTTATGCAGTCTTCTACATTCACTTGTCTGTTCATTTCTCTTTGGTCCGAAAATTTTCCTAAGAGATTTATTCTCAAATACCTGTAATCTCCTTTACTCCCTTAAAGTAAGAGTCAACGTTTCGCACCCATATAATATAACTGGTAGAATAATAGTTTTATATATTTTCAGTTTAACATTTTTTAAAAGAGTTGGGACATTAAAAGTCTCTGTATTTAGCATAAATTATTGTTCCGGTTACTTTTAGACCTTCTAATGTGTTTCACTTTTATTATCGAAATTACGTATCACGGAGTATAAAAATGGCATTAATTCAAAACCTATACTGTGGTACCTTATCAAGAGCACGTACATTTTACTGAAAGATAAAAAAAATCTCAAAATTGTGAAGATTACGAAATAAATTGTGAGAAGTGTTGTCTGTTAATGAATAACAGACCTAAATCCCATCTTATTACGGGTAAATACTGCCACAAGCTTGAAATATAAGCGATTTCTTGCTGTTTTAAATTAGTTGTTGCGATTATAATTAATCTTTCGTATTTTAAATGTAATTGTACGGTTCAGCTGGTGGCACAACAAGAATAAAGAAGTAAATAAAGAAGAAACAAAAGAACAGCATGTCGCACATTTGTTTCTTACAATCTCATGGAAATAGCGTAAGTCTCCTGGGTGCAGACCAAGGAAAGAGACTGTTTGTGCAAGTGGACTCGAGTCTCTCAGGGTTGTGCACATGTAATCCATTTCTTCTCCTTGTATACATCCGCACAAACTGCCTTGTTGAGGAAATTTAAACCTCATTTCACTCGTGCAAGCGAAAAATGTAAAACACAGAAAATTATGTCATTGAAATGTAAGAGTATATTACGATGCGAGGTTGGGAAGTGGTTTTTACAGAATCTAAGAAAATGTTCAAAAACCGAGCGATACGGAGGTTTTTAATTACCTAGATTCTGTAAAACACTTCACAAACGTGCGTTGTACATTATTTCTTGGAAGGACAGAAAGAAAATTTGGAAATCCAGTAGTAGGAAAGTTTGGAGAAAACATTTTAAATGAGAATGGAGAAATTTGCGTTTGGTTTCCGGAAGACGGCGGCATCTGCGGTGGACTAGTGGTTATGCTCCTTGCCTCTGGTCACGAGGGTCGCGGGTTCAATCCCCGGCCGGGATCGATGGATTTTTTTAGGATGGAAAAATCCAAGGAACAAGTACTCCGGGAGGGAATTTAAGACGTGGGCCCAGAGTCTGAAGATTTTCAGGCTCGTAAAAGATCCTTAAGCCTGAATGAAAAGGCCTCTAAGCAAAATTTACCGAATTTTCTCGTCCTAATACTACCTTGGTTTCCTAGATGTCAGTATGAGGCGGACCGCTGACCACGGACCACTCAAAAATGACATCTATACGAAAACAAGTGTAACTAAATTAATATGGTTCAAATTCTTCCCTTTAGCCGGAGAGCGCCTGAATTCTCTGTTAAGGGAAACATAGACTTACAAGATACAATATTATTATTATTATTATTATTATTATTACTAAATTATTATTAAATTAAATTACATAAATTAAAAAATTAGGAACTCAGTTATAAGGGAGAAAATGCAGATTGAAAACACTATTTTAGATTTTATTAAAACTCAGCAATTAAGATGGTACGGACATGTCCAGCGAATTGAAGAGGATCGGCTACCAAAATCTGTTTTGGAATGGAAACCTGAGGGAAGACGAAGCAGAGGAAGACCTAAAACCTCCTGGAGTCAGGGAATATGTTTATATATGAAGGAGAAACATCTACAACCAGGAGATTGGATGGACCGACAAAATTGGCTATTAGGAATCGGACGATGTCAAAGACATTAATCAACCGATGATCTATCTATCTATTATTATTATTATTATTATTATTATTATTATTATTATTATTATTATTATTATTATTATTATTATTATTATTATTATTATTATTATTATAGCAGAAATATGGATGTTAAACAGAAAACATGTTAATAAACTGAATGCACTGAAAATGAACTTCTGGAGATGATCAACCAGAATATGCGGGAAAGATACAATAAGAAACACAGACATACGACGCCTTATGGAAGTGGAAGATGATAGTTTCGTCGCTGTTGAAAGGTAACGACTACAAACGTAGAATGGGAACGACTACAATGATACAGAGATGTATGTAGAATGGGAGAAGGAAGAGTACCCAGGATTATACAAGAATGGAAAATTAAGAGGACAGGAGGAAGATGACGACATTCTTCTACCTTGGATACAGAATGTGCATGTGATTTGGTGTCGTTTAGGATGATGTACAAGATAGAGACGAATGGCGTAACAACATAAACAGTGTAGAATTCTGAAAATAAATGTCTAACTTTGCATATTTTAGATGTCAATATTGTAACCTATTTTATATTTTGATAGCGTTTGATTGGAAGAAAACCTCTGAATTGAGAAGAAATCTCATTAATATATAAAATTATTAACTAACTAACTGACAGGCACTATCGAAACCGTAGGTTCACGGTCGCACGGACATAAGTTCTCCATACATCCCTATCCCGAGCTATATTTTCCAATCATTCCCTGTATATTCTACTTCCCTCAAATCATGGTTAATTTTATTCTCCCACCTCATTCTTTGTTTACCAACTGGGCGTTTTCCCTCTGATTTTATAAAATTATTATCATTATTATTATTATTATTATTATTATTATTATTATTATTATTGTTGTTGTTTAGGTTTTACTATTATCAGAGGAAAATTTGGAGTAACAAGCTTAAATTAAGATATACAAAGATACCAACATGAATGGAAAAATCATCTGAGGAGAATTGCAAGAAATAGACTTCCAAAATTGGCGTTCCAATATACCCCAACTGGACATAGGGACCAAGGAAGACCAAAACATCGGTGGAAAGATCAAGACCATCTTCGCTAGGTTTACCGTACAGGCCACATGGCCTTAAACGAATTTGTTCATGATGATGATGACAATGATGAGGTTTTTTAGCATTGTATACTGTATTTTTCAGTAAAATGAGGAACTGCCTCATTGCTACAACCCCCAACCTGGAGGACCAGGTAATTTGTAATCAAGATTGTTTTCCTCTAGCCTTTAGTGAATCAACATTGAACTACAAGGCAGTAGCTGTTAAACCAGGCACGCTATTAGAAGACATATGCGGTAAGCCAATCCTGATTCACTCTTCATGCGCCGTTGTCAGATATCGGTATGTAAGAGGGGAAGAGACAGACGATATGTCGTGGTTACAGCGCCAATTGTACAACACCGCTCGATTATGATAGGCTAAACGAAATGCACTAGCCACGCATAGCTCCGCCCGATACGTCTTCTAATAGCGTAGGCCTATTAGTTTTGGTTTGCGTCAGGTATTTCATTTCCCCGATTCCACCCATACCTGGGAAGCATTCCCCTATCCACCACCTGGGGAGGCGCCCGATGGGGGCTAGCAACCCCAAAAAATCACTTTGGGTTGAAGTGAGAAACACTGTATTGTGGAATATTTTTAAATAAAAAATATTATTATTATTATTATTATTATTATTATTATTATTATTATTATTATTATTATTACTGTTATTATTGTAAGTATGGTTGTTACTATTATTGTTATTGTTTTATTAGTATTATTGTTTTTTTATTGCGGATGAGTCCATGTATGACTATGCAAAGTACTTACAGGCGTTTCCTTTGAGCCCAAATTTCTTTCATTCTTTTGCTATGAGTTTGTTTTCTATCATCTGTCCAAGTTGTTCCAGTTTTCCTTCGATTTGTCCTCTTGGTCAACTTGCCACTTAAAAAAGTAAAGTGATCCCACAACAGGCCCGGAGGCCCTTGGGGTAGTAGGAGGTTAGGGCTCCCACTTTTTCTACACAATCAGCACTTTTATGTCAGCCGGGTTGCCAGCCCTGCGTGACGGCCGCCTTTACCCCCAGAACAAACGTCTGGTACTCATTTCCGTTAGAGGCTGAGTCGACCCCAGGGCCATAGTGCCGCCAGAGGGTTTGGGTCATTCGCCTTAATTCTAAATATATCTCTGTTTGGGATATCTTCTTTAGTAATTCCTGCCAATTTTAAGTCCTTTTTGACTTCGTCAATCCACTTCATAGTATCCACTGGAGCTTTACTTCTGTTTTCGTAGAATTCCATTATCTGTTTTGTAAGCCTATTTGAGTTCATTCGTTTAATATGGCCATAAAACTTTAACCTTCGTTTTCTAATATCACTATGAATGTCTGTATATATTTTTATTTCCTTTTTACTTCTGAGTCTAAATGCTTCACCTATGACTTGTGGACCTAAAACTTTTCTTAGAATTTTGCATTCTTTTTCACTATATTTTCGATATCTTTTTTTTTCTGTTCAAAATTAATGTTTCAGCTGCATAGAGGCACTCTGGTTTAATTGCAGTGTTATAGTGTCGTAATTTTGTTTGTAAAGATATGCATTTATCATAAGTAATGCCACGAGTGATTTCCAAATTCGTTAGTCGTGAATTTATCTAGAGAATTTGGAAATCCAGAGTGGCATTTGTTAGGACTATTTAACGAATAAAATTAAGCTGTTTACTCACAAATCATTATTTAACTGTAGTTATTTTAAAATATTTATATATTTAATATAAACGGCGATGTTTGAAAACAAATGAGAAACGATAGGTGCGCTTCATCTGCTTCTTTTGTTTATCACTGCAACTAGATCATACTATTTCAGAATATTAAAAAGGAGGAGCTTTCTTTAATATGGTAATTATAACACTGATAAATATTTCGTGCAACACGACTCTGATTGGTTATAAAACAGAAATCATTGTAACGTGATTGGTCATTGACTCCCATTTGGGGCATGAGTTAAATAGTCATTATTATTTTTATTATTGATTTCGTACATCTCAATACAATGTATATAGAGAAAGATTTGCGTTTAGATCGGTACTTGCTCAGGTAACTCAGTTGGTAGAGCTCTTGGTCTAGAGAACCAAGGGTCCCGGGTTCAAGTCCCGGTCTGAGCGTATAATTTTTCTCTTCAAATATGATTTATCCATCATTGAGAATTACAATGTATATAGAGAAAGATTTGCGTTTAGATCGGTACTTGCTCAGGTAACTCAGTTGGTAGAGCACTTGGTCTAGAGAACCAAGGGTCCCGGGTTCAAGTCCCGGTCTGAGCGTATAATTTTTCTCTTCAAATAAGTCATTATTATGTTTTATATTGTTGTTGATAATTTTCAAATTAAACATAGTTAAAGTGACAACTTTCATGTTTATGAATTTCACCCTTGTGCTTTAAAAATACAGAACGAAACAGAATTCTTTCCCTGTTCTCATTTAATGTGCATTTGCGTCTTTTATGATTCTCTTACAGCATTTTAAAGGTTCTCTTTTTTCAGCCGAGTATTTCTGCACTCCACTTCCTTTCATGTCTGTTTCTGTAGTCCAGACTAAATGTCTCTCAGACATCTTGTGAACTTTTTCAAGCATCTTATTTTAGCTAATGGAAGAGGCGGCAAAACAGGTGATTCAGTTCCAAAGAAACTTCTTTCTCTTATGAACTGCATCTCGCATCTCGCTTTGAATAATGTCTTATAAGCGGGTAGGTTTAGCTGTTTCAGCATCTTCAAGTCACAAATCTACTTCCAGGCTTCATTTTGGTTTACAACTTATGCCTTAAGGTATATCTAATTTTAAAAGCAAATTAATTACTAATGATTTCATATATTTAATACTGTGACTGATGGCACTGGGTTTTCCTTTTGCTTAATTGGACTTAAATAAATACACATTTGTTATGTGAAATTTTCCTTTTTAACTTTATTTTTCTTCTGGCATTTATCATAAGTAATGCCACGAGTGTTTTCAAATTATCGATAAATTCACGACTCACGAAGCGAGGAGTGAATTTATTTAGATAATTTGGAAATCTAGAGTCGCATTTGTTAGGACTATTTAACGAAAAAAATTAATTATTTAAATTCCTTTGACGATGAGCGATAATAATCATTATTTGCTTCAGTACAAATATTGACAAAGTATTAGTTATAACTTAAACTAATACACTTTTCTATTCTACACATGGGGTAATAGACCTCACGGTGACCCAATTACAAGTTATGGTGACGTCAGGCAAAGGAACAGGTAAGTCACTTTGTTGTTCAAATGGGGGTTGAGCGTCACTAGAGTGTCCATAGAAAGCACTATTATTGAAATATACCCTTTATTCATCGGTTTATTTACCTCCAAAATTTCGCATACGTCTACAGATAAGGAAATATGAATGTTATATAATCGAAAGTATTTTTCTAGATATCAAGGATACGTATCAAGCAAAAAGTGATTTACCTTGTTTTTTTCCTATACCCTTCAAGCATAAAATGTATAGGAAAATTTAAAAAAATGTAAGCCTAACTCTTAGAATTCCATATATTACAAAGAAAGTAAAATAATTTTGACCAATGATGTTACTAGTTAATTGAATAATAATAATAATAATAATAATAAAAATAATTTTTATTATTCCGGCTTTTACAATGAATATACATTTTTCCGGTACCATGTTCACAGTTAACTACACATTTGTTTCAACACATTTTCCCATTCTTGTCTGTTCGTCCATATATGTTCTTCTATTTCCCATTCCCTCTTAGTTTCATTGATTCCCTGAATCATCGTAATATTTGGTCTACCCTTCTTTTTCTTTCACTGTGGTACCCAATCCATAATTATCTTAGGTAGTCTTCCTTCTTCCATCCTTCTAATGTGTCCGTACCAATTTAATTGTTTCTTCGTTATAAAATCTAATATTGAATATTGTACCTGCATTTTTTCTTTTATATATGAATTTCTGATTTTATCCTTCCTGTATATTCTTGCAGCACGTCTCCAGTAGTCCATTTCAGTGGCGAGTAATTTTTTTTTTCATTTGTGCATTTAAAGCCCACACATCAGCTCCATAGGTAATAATGCTTCTGATTATTGTATTAAAAATAGTTTTTTTGTTTCTTTGAAGATATGTTTGTCCCATACTATTCCATTTAGGGCAGATATAGCATACTTTCCTATATTGATCCTGTTTCGTATCTCTGTTTCTTGTTTATCATCTTTAGTAATTTTAATTCCCAAATACTTATATTCTTCAGTGTATTTAATTTCCCTAAATTTTCTTCAAGTATTAAATCTTGAGGAAGATCCCCTATTGTCATATATCTAGATTTATCCATATTGATCTTTAAACCCCATAAACTATATTCTGTATTAATTTTCTAGTGAGGTATTCTATATCTTCAAATTCTTGAGCCATTATCAATTGGTCATCTGCAAACTGGAGTGTAATAATAATAATAATAAATGAGAGAAGAAAAGCAGGGAAGATTGTGAATTAGCAGATATTTATTTTAACGCGACAAGTTGTTTTTCATGCGCTAGAAAAAAGTGTGATTCTTGGAACTAGCCGAATGATTACCAGAGGAGGTGGTGGGGATATTTGTGAATTGGAAACCGACTTGCTCTCCATCTGTATGGTAATGCAATCCCATTTTACACACTAGAAATTCTTGCTTGGTTTTCTTTAACATGGATCGCTGATCTGACGGCGACGATCTGGAACTGGGATATTTCTTTCCATAGCGTGAGGCAAATGTTCCGACTTTCAATTTGCAGAGTAACTGGCTTCATGGTTCATGTATCATAACCTATACACGTCAACGAGTACAAAGTTGAACAAATAACATGTTTAAACATGTACATATATGGAAATTTAACCTAATACTGCTAAAAAATAATTATAGGCTAAACTCTTCTTCTTCTTATTTTTCTTCTTCTTCTTCTTCTTAATCATAATTTATTTCATAATTCATAATTATATTTTATCTTTTTTATATTATTATATTATTATTATTATTATTATATTATCATTATTATCATTATCATTATTATTATTATCATCATCATCATAGTACATTCATGAATTTAGGCCATTTGTTGACCTGTTTCGTTCTCAAGAGAAACACCATCCAAAAGTCTTTTGAGTGGACGTCCTGGTCTTCTTATTCTTGCAGGTTGATATCTTAACATTTGTTTAGGTATTCTGTGATCTTCCATTCGATGAACATGTTGTATTCATCTTGACTTATAATCAGAAATTTTGTTTTCTAAATATTCCATGTGTAATTCTTCTAAGATGTCTTCATTTTTTTTTTTTTTTGTGATCTAGTAGTGTGTATCCTGCAGTCCTCCGAAGATATCTCATTTCAGCAGATCTAAGTCTCTGTATATCCTTCTGTTTCAACGTCCATACTTCGCTACCATACAAAAGAGTTGGAAGAGCCAGTGTTTTATACACTTTCAGTCTTGAATGCTTTTGGACTAACTGTGGCTTGAAGATAGAATTTATTAACCCTAAAATTCTTAAAAATTTAGATATTTTTGCATTTACATCCTTTTCTTCTTCATATGAGATATTGCATCCTAGATATGTAAAATTATTCACCTGCTCCAAAATTTTATTGTCCAGTACAATTTTACTTCTGACAGGATCTACACCTTGAAATGCCATAACTTTTGTTTTTTCTGTAGATATCTTTAATCCATATTATTATTATTATTATTATTATTATTATTATTATTATTATTATTATTATTATTATTATTGTAAGTACTATTATTGTTATCGTCATATAAAATGTTTGTACATGAAATTTACATTGCTACATTTAATGTATCTTGAACTGTTTATAATTAGTATAATGTATATCTATATTTGTCAAATATTTATTTGTATTTGTGCTGGTTGAGTGAAAGAGATAGCCTTACGGCCTTAACTCTACCAGAATAAATAAAACATTATTATTATTATTATTATTATTATTATTATTATTATTATTATTATTATTATTATTAATTTGTACGATTTTCGGTCTGTTTATTTCTAATATCACTCCTCGGAGGAAGACGTATTGGATGTGCAATCAGTGTCTATCCATCTCTTGGCTGGTTTTCTTCTTGTTCTTCTCCCGTCCATTGTTCTATCTTCTTTAGCTCTTTTTGCAAGTCGGTTGTCTTCCATTATTTCTATATGACCTTTCCAATATTTTCGTCTAAGTATAATAAATTTGGAATATGACATTTGTCTCTAATTTCTGTGTTGTGTGTCATATCAAATAATATTTTCCCTTAAATAGTTCGTAATTTCATATGTGCTTATTATTTGTTTATTTTTGTTGTATAAGCCCTACTTTGTGCTCCATATAAAATAACTGGTCGAACCATCGTTTTGTGCATGCGGGTTTTGTTTTCCATTGATATATGTTTGTTGCGCCAAATTAAATCTATCCAGATATGTGTGTTGTTTTGTCAGCTTGTTTCTTTACTACTTCTATTAATTTTTTAGTGTTTGTTATTTTTATCTATCTATCTTAGGGTTTTTACAGCTGCTGCTGTCTTTCCGTGCCAAACCTCCAACGCCAACGATCTGGGGCATCTTCAATGCTTAGCCATCTTACTTGCATTAATGTCTTCATGTTTTCTTCCATGTTAACTTTTAGAGCAGGTTGTTCCACAACCGACGATTTATTTTGCATTACTCAGGTAATAGAAAAGAAAATGAAATATGAACAACCTTTGCACCTACTATTTGTAGATCTTGAGAAAGCATACGACAATGTCCCTATAGAGAAACTATGGATTGCTTTAAGACGTATGGAAATTAAGACATAATAATTAAAGCAATACAAATTTATTATGACAATTGCATATCTAAAATTAAAATTGGCAGTAAATTCAGTAAATTGTCAATGGATTTACGATACATAAAGGTCTTTGTTCAAGGTTGTTGTCTATCACCGACTCTGTTTAAAATATATGTACATCAAATATTAAAGAAATGGAGGAAAAAAATCAAGTATGGGAATTCCTATTTCAAACAATAAAACTTTATACAACTTGCATTTGATACAGGTGGCCAATTATTAATTTCACAACATTATGAAGATTTAGAATATATGACTAGAAAATTAATAGAAGATTATGATAAATGGGGATTAATTTTGAACATGAAGAAAACAAAATTGGTGAACCAGAAAAAAAAATAATTTTGGAGACTGGAGAAACAATAAAACCTTATAGTGAGATCACAATTTTGGGAATTAAAATAAATAAAAATTGAAGTATGAAGAAGAAATAAGAAATATAAATAATAAAGAAAATTTTGCAATTGCTTGCCTCAATAGAATATTGTGGGATAAAAATACAAGTAATAAAAATAAAATTGATATATATCATACATCGGCCGCGGTGGACTAGTGGCTATGCTCCTTGCCTCTGGTCCCGAGGGTCGCGGGTTCAAACCCGGCCGGGGTCGATGGATTTTTTTAGGACGGAAAAATCCAAGGAGCAAGTCCTCCGGGAGGGACTTTAAGCCGAGGGTGCCGAGTCTGAAGATTTTCAGGCTCGTAAAAAATCCTTAAGCCTGAATGAAAAGGCATCTAAGCAAAATTTACCAAATTTTCCCGTCCTAGTACTACCTTGGTTTCCTAGATGTCAGTATGAGGCGGAACGCTGACCACGGTCCACTGAAAAAAAAGACATCTATACGAAAACAAGTGTAACTAAATTAATATGGTTCAGATTCTTCCCTGTAGGGGGGAGAGCGCCTAAAATCTCAGTAAAAGGAAAACATGGGCTTAGCTATCTATCTACATATATCATACAATTGTTAAAAGCATCATCACATATGGAGCAGAACTTTGGCCATTAACAAAAAAAACAAATAAGTATCTTTTGGCAACGGAAATGAATTTTATACGAAGGACAGCAAGAATTTCAAGAACAGAAAAAATCAGAAACTCAGTTATAAGGGAGAAAATTAAGATTAAGCACACTATTTTTTAGAGTGTAATAAAACTCAGCATTTAAGATGGTACCGACATGTCCAGCAAATTGAAGAGGATCGGCTATCGAAATGTGTTTTGGAATAGAAACAGGAAGAAAGACGAGACAGAGGAAGACCTAAAACCTCCTGGAGTAAGGGAATATATTTATATGAAGGAGAAACATCTACAACCAGGAAATTGGATGGACCGACAAAATTGGCTATTAGGAATCGGACGATGTCAAAGACATTCATCAACTGATGATCTATCTATCTAAATTACAAGATTACAAAACTTGGGTTAAATTCTCTATCATTTATCTTCGTGTCGTCACTTTTTTTGACTTTTTTATATGCTGCAAACATTATACCTGAGAATCCTAAGAAAAAAATATTCGAAGTACAGTAGTTCAAGAATTATGAACTTATTAAATTGACTATTTAACTCATGCCCCAAATGGGAGTAAATGACCAATAACGTTACAATGATTTTTTATTTACAACCAATCACAGTCTTGTTTCGCCTAGAATTTACCAACTAAAGTTTTTCATAACAAAGAAAGCACTTCCTTTTTAACATTCTGATTAGGTAATAGCATTATTTTGCAGTGACTGACTCGCTAAGAAATACGGCTACCAGATTGTATATATAGTGCATTAATGTCAACACATACCGCAAGCGGGAGTTAATACAAAAATATTTTTAGCAATTGATTATACCACCAAAAAAAGAAACCAGTGTTTGCACTTTGCTAAACGTATTTTTTTCCAGAAAAATATAATTGTCATATTTACATTATAGGACATCAGAAATGAATTAATATACAGTTTGATGTGTTTCATTTTTTTCTCCACTAGAGTGCATTCTTACAATATTGCGTTCCTTTGGCAATAAATAATATGATCTGGTTGCAGTGACGAACAAAAGAAGCAAATGAAGCATACCAATCGTTTCTCATTTGTTTTCAAACATCGCCGTTTACATTAAATATATAAATATTTTAAAATAACTATATTTAAATAATGATTAGTGAGTAAACAGCTTAATTTTATTCGTTAAATAGTCCTAACAAATGCCACTCTTGATTTCCAAATTCTCTAGATAAATTCACTCCTCAATTCGTGAGTCGTGAATTTATCGATAATTTGGAAATCACTCGTGGCATTACTTATGAATATTACAATCGTCGTTTGAAATTGTAATCTTAAGTGTCAGAGGCCATTGAATGGGAAAAGCATTTGAACCATATTCTCTTATCTAATAAATTTCAACTTAACAATAACAATTTGAACACAATCTGCTTGCTATACAGTACATCTGTAGCTTTAACTGCCTGACGATATCCGCTTCCTTTCAGTTTTACTGTAAATCTAGTAATATTGGTTTCCGATACGCAGCTATTAAAGTTCTACTGGAAAACTTTAAGTGTCAAGTTATTTCGAATTCCAAGAAAAATATCAATAAAACTAAATATATGGTCACACGTAGAAATTCATTAGATAATGGAAATGGACAGCTAATGACAAATGAAGGAAATTTTGAGGAAGTGGCTGAATTCAAATACCTAGGAACAATAATCACAAATAGGAATGAGATGCACAAAGAAATTAAACATAGGCTCAATTCTGGAAATGCGTGCTATTATGCATTGCAGAGACTGATGTCCCAACTCCTTTCAAAAAACGTTAAACTTAAAATATATAAAACTATTATTCTACCAGTTATATTATATGGGTGCGAAACATGGACTCTTACTTTAAGGGAGGAAAAGAGATTACAAGTATTTGAGAATAAAGTACTTAGGAAGATTTTTGGACCAAAGAGAGATGAACAGACATGTGAATGGAGAAGACTACATAACAATGAACTACATGGTCTCTATAGGAAGCCAGATATAATAAGAACAGTTAAGTCTCGGAGACTGCGATGGGCAGGACATGTTGCACGTATGGGGAATGAAAGACGTGCATGGAAGCTTCTTGTAGGAAAGCCAGAGGGAAAACGTCCAGTTGGTAGACCAAGAATGAGGTGGGAGAATAACATTAACTATGATTTGAGGGAAGTAGATTATACAGGGAATGATTGGAAAGCATTAGCTCAGGATAGCGATGTATGTAGAGCTTATGTCCTCGCGGCCATGAACCTATGGGTTTGATAGTGCCAGTGAGTAAGTAAGTAAGAAAAATATTATTTAAGTATACTTAAAATTTTAATAAAAGTTGGACTGGAAGCAAACATCGATAAAACTAAATATGTGGTCGTATTGTAGAATCTAATGTATAAAAATGATTGTCTGTTTGTTTGTATGTTTGTTTGGTCTTCATGCGCGACTATACCATTGATTCGATTGTGATGGGGCATTTTGCAAAATGTTGAGGAGATTCTAGGAATGAACATAGTCTATAAGAGAGTTGTGATACTCAACTCCTACACCCTTATAAATCGCCCTTTGTAGTGGAAAACGTGAAAAAGTAGCTCTTTGGACGCTTAAGTTGCATACGCTGCCTAAACCATAACAAATACACAAAAGTAATGTGCACAGAATTTAATATCTCGCAAAAGTCCCCGACAGCATATGTTTATCTCTTACGGATAACTCACAATAACCATTTTTGACTTTCATTGATGCCAAGAAGGCCGAGACAAGTACGTAGATTCCTGTGCAAACATAGCAGCACATGGCGAGTATTCTTTTACGGATAACTCACAATAACGAATTTTGTCTTTTAGCTCATTTATGCCAAGAAGATCGGGATAAGTATATTCCTAGGCAACACCGGGTAATCAGCACGGGGAATCTTAAAATAATTATGATATACATTTATAATTATTTTTTCATTTTACTTATTCAGCCAATCATAAAAAGTACATTAATTTTTGTCTTTCAGCTCATTTATGCCAAGTAGATCGGGATGAGTAGATTCCCGGACAACGCCGGGTAAACAACACGGGGTATCTACAAATAATTACGATACAAAGTTTTCCTCTTACTTATTCAACTAAACATAGAAGCACATAAATTTTCATTTATTTTGGCGTAGCAGCGCACGCCGGGTATGTTATAAAAATCTGATCATTTCTGAGAAAAATGTATTTCTAGCCCAACATTTTTTCTATTATTTCGCACACACTATTGAGTAACACTAAGAAATTAGAACTGGCAGTAAATATCAATAAAACTAAATATATGGTCACACGTAAATATCAATATAACTAATAATATGGTCACACGTAGGGATGAATGGAGAGCTTATGTCCGTGCGTACATTATATAATGGAAATCGACAGCTAATGAAAAATGAGGGAAATTTTGAGGAAGTGGCTGAATTCAAATACCTACGAAAAATAATCACAAATAGGAATGAGATGCACAAAGAAATTAAACATAGGCTCAATTCTGGAAATGCGTGCTATTATGCATTGCAGAGACACTTGATGTCCCAACTCCTTTCATAGAACGTTGAACTGAAAATATATAAAACTATTATTCTACCAGTTATATTATATGGATGCGAAACATGGACCCTTACTTTAAGGGAGGATATTAGATTACAAGTATTTGAGAATAAAGTACTTAGGAAAATTTTTGGACCAAAGAGAGATGAACAGACAGGTGAATGGAGAATACTACATAACAATACACTACATGGTCTTTATAGGAAGCCAGATATAATAAGAACAGTTAAGTCTCGTAGACTGCGATGGGCAGGACATGCTGCACGTATGGGGAAAGAAAGATTTGCATGGAAGCTACTTGTAGGAAAGCCAGAGGGAAAACGCCCAGTTGGTAGACCAAGAATGAGTTGGGAGAATAACATTAACTATGATTTGAGGGAAGTAGATTATACAGGAAATGATTGGAAAGCATTGGCTCAGGATAGGGATGGTCGTGCGGCCATGAACCTACGGGTTCGATAGAGCCAGTGAGTAAATAAGTAAGTAAGTAAGCAAGTGAAAAATATTATTTTTAGCGTTTTTTTTAATCCATCCATAGTAATTCTGCCCGAGGGCAGGTCCTTCACTGCAATCATAGTATGTTCATGCTATGCTTGCAGCTTTACTAGGGAATTGTAGGTATGGTAGCTTCCCGTTGCTTTCCACACCGGTGAAGTGTGATGATGATGATGATGATAATGATAAGGATAATGATGATGGCCATATGATTTCGGGGACCGTTTGGGCCTTAAAGTTTTCCTGACATTTGTCTTACAGGTGAGGAAAAACCCCGATAAAAACCTCACCCAGAAAAACTGCCCCGACCGGGGATCGAACCCGGGCCTGCTGCGTGACAAGGCAGCACGCTACCAGAACAGCGGTGCCATGTAATATATTCATACGTATTTGTTTACCGGTCCTAGAAGACTGTAATAGTATATACGATGCGAGGTTGGGAAGTGGTTTTTATAGAAGCGATAAATTTCCGAGATTCTGTAAAACACTTCACAAACGTGCGTTGTACATTATTTTTTGCGCAATGGTGTTTTCAAAATTATAAATGATAGTAAAATAATCACATCTCTGCTGGAAATATTTTCATTCATTATAAAACAACTGACTGACGTTAACAGTGTGGGCAATGTTTATTAGTCGAGACTATGTCAGGCCGTTACACCAATCAGTCATAAAATTGCCGCAAGTACTTATTTATTCTTTTATATTGTCTCAAATAAAGTTCAGTTCATTTAAATTGCAGTGATTTGTTTCTCATAAGATATATTAACACTATATTTTGGATATTTTTTGTAGGCCTATATGCATTGTAAGTAGAGCCACCGCTGGCGTATCGAGATAGCGCGCTGCCTTATCACGAAGCGGGCCCGGGTTCGATTCCCGGTCGGGACAGTCTCCTGGGTGAGGTTTTTCCTCACATGTAAGACAAATGTCAGGAAGCTTAGAGCCCAACTGTTCCCTAAAATCATCCGGTCATCATAATCACTTATCATCATCATCCTTCACCGGTGTGGAAATCAACGGGAAGCTACCACACCTATAATTCCCTAGTAAAGCTGCGAAGCATGGCATGAAAATGCTATGATTGCTGGAAAGACCTGCCCTCGGGCAGAATTATTACATAGGATACATAGATTGTAGGTAGTATACGTAAAGGGCAGTGGTTTTACTTCCTAAGCGTGGTTTATAATATGTAATATTACAGTTTATAGTACCTCAGGGGTCCTCATTTAGGGGATATGTGGATGGCGACCACAAGGTGCCCAAGCTGTGCAAAACATTTCTTCCACTTACTTGTGTTTTGCTCTCTTTTAACTTTACTATCTAACCTCTCTTGGTTAACTCCTGTATTTTTTCGACCCCGACGCTATTGGGGCATCCGAGGGCTAGGGAATCTTTCCTTTCTTCCATTTCTTCTTTCCTTTATTTTCTTTTCTTCTCCAGAAAAGCCTGACCAGAGGCTATAAGATGGCAGCCCCATCACTGGTCTTGCCTTCCTTTGGCCAGCAAACAATCGAAGGGACTATTATTATGCTTTCAAGTTTTATACGAGAATTTCCTAGACGCTGGAGGGAAGATTTTCTATAGGATCGTAACAGGCCTTGGCCTAATACTTGAAAGGAAGAAGTTATTTAGGTTGGCAACCCTGAAATATAGAAAGTTGAACTTTTAATCATTGTGGTCATTACTGTAAGTACGACAAAACGCACTTTTGCACAAAAAAAGTTAATTTACGTCAAGAATATTGGTGAGCATTTAAAACCCCATATTACAAGAACAATTCTTTATATAAACACAGTTAGATGAGAGGTCACAATTTTTCAGTAATAAACATAGTTATGAGCTATCATAAATAAGTAGCAAAGACACTTACCAGCTTAAACACCTGGAACAAGCCGTTAGTTCCTTGCTTACAAAAAAATAATTTTTTTAAATGATAGTATTTTCAACTACTTACTTACTTACTCACTGGCACTATCGAACCCGAAGGTTCATGGCCGCGCGGACATAAGCTCTCCATACATCCCTATCCTGAGCTAATGCTTTCCAATCATTCCCTGTATAATCTACTTCCCTCAAATCATAGTTAATGTTGTTCTACCACCTCATTCTTGGCCTACCAACTGGGCGTTTTCCCTCTGGCTTTCCTACAAGAAGCTTCCATGCACGTCTTTCATTCCCCATACGCGCAACATGTCCTGCCCATCGCAGTCTACGAGACTTAACTGTTCTTATTATATCTGGCTTCCTATAAAGACCATGTAGTTCATTGTTATGTAGTCTTCTCCATTCACCTGTCTGTTCATCTCTCTTTGGTCCAAAAAATTTCCTAAGAACTTTATTCTCAAATACTCGTAATCTCCTTTCCTCCCTTAAAGTAAGAGTCCATTTTTCGCACCCATATAATATAACTGGTAGAATAATAGTTTTATATATTTTCAGCTTAACGTTTTTTGAAAGGAGTTGGTACATCAAAAGTCTCTGCAATGCATAATAGCTCACATTTCCAGAATTGAGCCTATGTTTAATTTCTTTGTGCATCTCATTCCTATTTGTGATTATTGTTCCTAGTTATTTGAATTCAGCCACTTCCTCAAAATTTCCCTCATTTGTCATTAGCTGTCGATTTCCATTATATACTGAATTTCTACGTGTGACCATATATTTAGTTTCAACTACTAACTCTTAAACTCCAAGATACAAATTGAGAATATACTAGTGTAAATAAGTGTACAATAATCATAAAAATAACCATTTCCAGTTGAAGTTGGAACATTTACTGGTTCCTTTTAAAAGCAAAACTATAAACTCTTTCTGTAAGAGAGGGTGAGGAATGCGTTTTAAAGCGTTGGAATGTGTTTTCTGCTGGACATTCGCAATGGCGCTATTAACTTGTCACCACATATCGCTCATGGAGTAAGTCCCTGACACTGGAATTCACAATGCTGCTTGCCATGTAATATCATAAGAGAAAATTGTTCTTCAGAGCGTAAAGCTATGTCTGCACTGCGTGAATGGAAGAGCTGCACTTATTCATTTTAACCATGTTCATGGTGAAACAGCACTATTTTTAATTTACGTTGATAATGTAATGTGAATTACTTCACGGGGATGTGTTTATGTAATGTATTAAGATTTTACAATTTAATGTTCGAAATAAAAATACATAAATGGTAATACAGGTAAATAAAATATGCAAGTTTAATTATAGCAATGAGGTTCAAATTTAGAAAAACTGCACTTAAACTAGCGTGAAATATTTTCAAAGTCCTATAGAACAACAGTGCGCATGCGCCAGAGTTTATAGAACCAGCGATACTTACTTCCTGGCACTATCGAAAACGTAGATTCATTGCCGCGCGGACATAAGCTCTCCATACATCCCTATCCTGAGCTAATGCTTTCCAATCATTCCCTGTATGATCTACTTCCCTCAAATCATAGTTAGTGTTATTCTCCCACCTCATTCTTGGTCTACCAACTGGGCGATTTCCCTCTGGCTTTCCTACAAGAAGCTTCCTTGCAAGTCTTTCATTCCCCATACGTGCAACATGTCCTGCCCATCGCAGTCTACGAGACTTAGCTGTTCTTATTATATCTGGCTTCCTATAAAGACCATGTAGTTCATTGTTATGTAGTCTTCTCCATTCACCTGTCTGTTCATCTCTCTTTGGTCAAAAAATTTTCCTAAGTACTTTATTCTCAAATACTTGTAATCTCCTTTCCTCCCTTAAAGTAAGAGTTCATGTTTCGCATCCATATAATATAACTGGTAGAATAAATTTTAACGCTTTTTTGAAAGGAGTTGGGACATCTAGAGTCTCTGCAATGCATAATAGCACGCATTTCCAGAATTGAGCCTATGTTTAATTTTTTACTTAGGCCTATTTGTGATTATTGTTCCTAGACATTTCAATTCAGCCACTTCCTCCCAGCGATAGAACCCAGAATTGAACCACATATCGATTATCATCCTCGATTACTATCCGTCGCTATGAAATTTAATTGGCCAAATTTGCAATAAATCCCCAAATCTATGTTAAAAAATACATTAATAATATTAAAATTACCAACGTTTATTAAAAATGGGTGTACACTTACTTATCACTCCCTAACGCTGATCCAACCAGCGGTAACCCAAAACAGCGATAGAAAAATCATATACTGAGTAATATACTCTGTGTAGAAAATAGCAGTTAGCATCACAATATTGTCTAACAGTGTCATAATATTGTGATTTGCATATTTAAATAAGTACTTCAAAATTGTATAATAATGTTATAAAATTGTTTGAAAAAGTGAAAAATATTAAATAATGTTAATAAATACAGAAGAAGAGCTATAGTTTACAACAATGTATCCGAAAAATCAAGCGCTAGAAGTGCAGTTGAGCCTTAAATGTTATTAATGTAGCACATATAGAATTAGCCTGAATTCAGGAATTTTTTATGCGTTATGGATGAATGCATACACATTTTATGGAATGATAAACATTACTTATCACATATGTTGTGATGGAAAATACATTTTAGCAAATCGCTCACAGAATGTTCATGATAAAGTATATGTATTAACAGTTCAAATAAATAAGGCTAACAGGGAAAGGTTTTCCAATAGTAGCTACCTCCCAATACACAATTCATATTTTATTGTGATGGAGTGTTTAAATATTTAATAATTTAACGATCCACAAAGGCCGGTTTACACGCTATGTCTTATTGTACGTTATATAGAACAGGACAAATCCTATCCAATAAAATGTGGCATGTAAAGAGTGAAACGTACGTCTTGTCGAGTGGGAATGGAATCCAAGGTCAGATTGAAGAACTGGCGGAATAGTATCATTTTGCGACAAAACGTACTTTTTGTATTCCGTTTGGTATGTTCCGTTTAAATGGCTTTTCTCATGCTGGTGTATGTATGTTGTTACCAAAACCAGCAATTATTATTATTATTATTATTATTATTATTATTATTATTATTATTATTATTATTAGTAGTAGTAGTAGTAGTAGTAGTAGTAGTAGTATTAACTAACTCACTCACTGGCACTATCGAACCCATATGTTAATGGCCGTGCGGACATAAGGTATCCATACATCCCTATCCTGAGCCAATGTTTTCAAATCATCCCCTGTATAATCTCCGATTGAGGGTCTTTCCACTTTTCAGCGGTTGCCCTTTTACCAGCCGGCTGCTGGCCCTTCACATCCACATGTGTCAATCACAGAGGTAGATGATCAACAGCCAGTGTAGGGGTGACATGTGGTTAGCATGTCGAGTCCCCCAGCCGTTATAGCTGGTTCCTCAACCTGGAGACGCTACTTATTGTAGCTACCCAATTGCCTCACGATGCTGGGTGGGCACCGGTCCCATACTGGCCGAAATACCATGAGAAAATTTCTTCCTCCATGGAGACTCGAACCAGCGCAAGTCCCGTAGCTCTGCGCCAAGGCTTCCTACCTTAACCGCTCGGCTACGGCGCGGGACCCCTGTATAATCTACTTCCCTCAAATCATAGTTAATGTTATTCTCCCACTTCATTCTTGGTCTACCAACTGGACGTTTTCCCTCTGGTTTTCTTACAAGAAGCTTCCATGCACAAATTTCATTTCCCATTCGTGTCACATGTCCTGCCCATCGCAGTCTACGAGACTTAACTGTTCTTATTATATCTGGCATTGTTATTATTATTATTATTATTATTATTATTATTATTCACTCCAGGGATTAGGCAATTGCCCGTTCCGACTTCATAATGCATCAGCCCAACATCTTCTAGGTCTTCCAACATCACGTCTTCCTCTTGCTTGATAATTTCTTGCTAACTTACTCATTCCATCCAAATGATCAATCCATTTCTGTCTGTAATTCGTGACCTTATCCAATAAAGGGTGTACTTTCAATTCTTCTCTTATATAAAAAAAAAGTGATCCCACAACATGCCCGGAGGCCCTTGGGGTAGTTGGAGGGGTGTTAAGGCTCTCCCACTTTTTCTAGACAAATCGGGGCGGCCCTTTATGTCAGCCGGTTTGTCAGCCCTGCGTGAACGAACGGCCGCCTTTACAAACCAGAACAGCGCTTCTGGTACTCATGTCCGTTAGAGCCTGAGTCGAACCCAGGGCCATATGTGTTTGGGTCAGGTTTTAAAATCCTGACTCCCAACGGCCCCTCGCCCCTCCTTCTTGTAGCTTCAGTGCCTTTAACACTACGCTACGGCGTGCCCCCTTCTCTTATATCATTTCTTATTCTATCAAATCTTGTACATCCTTTTACTTGTCTTAGGAACCTCATCTCCGCCGTCTGTATTATTATTATTATTATTATTATTATTATTATTATTATTATTATTATTATTATTATTATTATTAACAGACAATGAAGAATTAGAAATAATATAAATAATATAGGCCCTATTAAATCTCTGCAAAATCATTAGAACGAGAAACTTCATTTTCACTAATTAGTTCTCTCTATAGCAACTCACATTGTGAAGGAAGCACTGAAAGTGTGGAAGGTGCAGTGTAAACAAACTTGTGATCGATAAAAGGGAATTATCTGAAGAGTGGAAAAGTAATACGTGTCTAATCTTCAGTGTCGTCTTGTGCGTGCCAAGAGGGGAAACAAATGGAGTTTATTAATGCACAATCACACCGTCCTGCTCGCAATCTATTTAAAACAAGTGTTTTAATGTTTCATTTTTTTCGGGCAGTTCCCGACAACTAAGATAATAGTATGTTTACACAAGACTACATCAGTCATTACTTCTTCATGACGCTTGTTTTCGTGTAAAAGCAACAATTAATGGGAAGGATCCAAGTAAACAAATTACGATATAAATTAATGTCATAAAAAATCCAAGAGCGACAGGCCTAGAAGGTCCTTGGCTTACCATCAGGCTGCTGGCCTCACATCCACATGTGTTAATCGCTGAGGTAGACGATCATCTACCCTTGATTTTTCAGTTTATTGTTATGAATTATAACTCTTCTTCTGTATTTAGTAATATTTTAAAATATTTTTAATTATTTAAAATAATTTTAGAAAAACTGAACTAAAACTACCGTGAAATATTTTCTAAGTCCTATAGAACAACAGTGCGCTTGCGCCAGAGTTTATAGAGCCAGCGATAACCCACAATCGAACCACATATCGATTATCATCCTCAAGTACTATCCGTCGCTATGAAATTTAAATTACCAATATTTGCAATAAATCCCCAAATCTATGTTAAAAAGATATTTTAATAATATTAAAATTACCAAACGTTTATTAAAAATGGGTGTACACTACATATCACTCCCTAACGCTGTTCCAACCAGCGATAACCCAAAACAGTGACAGAAAAATCATAGACTAAGTAATAAACTCTGTGGAGAAAATAGCAGTTATCACAATATTGTCTAACAGTGTCATAATATTGTGATTTGCATATTTAAATAAATACTTCAAAATTGTCTAATAATGTTATAAAAATGGTTTGAAAAAATTAAAAATATTAAATAATGTTAGTAAATGCAGAAGCAGAGCTAGAGTTTACAACAATATTTTGTCCCCTCTATCAGTGCAATGTGCTCCGTAGAAATAAAAAAAATATTGAGAGTATCGTAGAAGTTCAAACAGACTTCCCTTCCGGATTTTGAGTTCTTCTTTAGTAGCCTACCCTCCAGCAAACTCTCGTATGTGTAGTCTGTCCTCCAACATCACAGCCAGAAGTAAGCGATTGTCTCACTCACGGGAACGATTATTCTACTGTTGTCGAATAGGAAATGTCACGTCATTTGAATAAGTTTAACGACATTTCTAGAGTAATATTTCTCTTAAACTTGAACCAGACAAGAGCATTTATTAGGACTATTTAACGAATAAAATTAAGCTGTTTACTCACAAATCATTATTTAACTATAGTTATTTTAAAATATTTGTATATTTAATTTAAACGGCGATGTTTGAAAACAAATGAGAAACGATTGGTACACTTCATCTGTTTCTTTTGTTCATCACTGTAACCAGATCATATTATTTATTGCCCAAGGAACGCAATATTGTAAGAATGCACTCTAGTGGAGAAAAAATGAAACACATCAAACTGTATATTAATTCATTTCTGATGTCCTATGACAATTATATTTTTCTGGAATGTTATTACCTGGGAAAAAATACATTTAAGAAAGTGCAAACAGTGGTTTTTTTTTGTGGTATAATCAATTCCTACAAATGTTTTTATATTAACTCCCGCATGTGTTGACATGCATGCACTATATATAAAATCTGGTAGCCTTATTTCTTACGGGGTTTGTCACTGCAAAATAATGCTATGACCTAATCAGAATGTTAAAGAGGTGCTTTCTTTATTATGATAAACTTTGGTTGGTAAATTCTAGGCGAAACACGACTGTGATTGGTTGTAAATAAAAAATCATTGAAATGTGATTGGTCATTGACTCCCATTTGGGGCATGAGTTAAATAGTGCTCATAATGCAGTTTTTCAGAAGCTTGAGTTCGTTTCTGGTACTTGTTTTGGAAACGAACAAACGCCAGAACAGATTTGCACGTCAGCCATCTTGAAAGACAGATATCCAGGATCTGGAACATATTGCCTTGTCTCTAACAAATTCAATAAGTCATTTTTGATTTTTACTAAGATCAGTTTTATTTACATTGATTTATCTAATTCAAATGTTTAGAAATTTATCATCATCATCATCATCATCTGCATTCATGGATTAGGTCTGTTGACCCGTTCCGACTTCAGCCCATCTCTTTCTAGGTCTGCCCAAATCTCGGGTGCCTTTAGGTTTGTATTTTGTTATTTGTTTTGGATCTTTATCAATCCGGCTTTTCTTCTGCTGAAGTTTATGACTAAGTTATTTTTTACTAGTAGAGGTTACCAGCCTCTAGCCAAACCCCTCTTCCTGGAGGGCAGGGAACTGCAATTTCGGAGTGTTCGTCTCCTAGAGAAGTTGCCTTCACTACGGCTTTGGGGACTTCTCTTCTCCCCACGTAACCCTGTGCACGGGGCCCTACCCAGGTACTGCCCACTGGGCGAGTGGGACCTGGAGCTCACAAAAGGGCAGAGGCGCCTACTCCCTGGAGTGGACCTCTATCAAGGGTTCCACTCTGTTACCCTTAGAAATTTATAGCGTGTAATTTATCACAATTACGCCATTGTTTGCTGATTTTCCCAGATACTGACTCTGCCCTCGTCGACTTTCCGTCCAAATATTGAAACAAATATATGAATAGTAGTTCGTTGCAATAAGAATGAGAATAGATTGTATTCACAAATAAATGTTATATACAGTATTGACAGTATGCTCGTGCTCGGGTGCAGTTTAGTTAGAGAAATATTACAAACAGAATATATAATCTACATTACTAAGTTTTAATCAAACAGCGTGGAAAACAAAATTTATACCGATATATTTAGGGGCCAGTTTCAAGATAAAAAATAAATTCTGTCACTAAAAAATATATAAAAATAATAAAAATCAAAGGGAGTTCGGTTGGTTTCAGCTAAACAAGAGGTAAATCATACTAAAGATAAAGGTAAAGTTAAAAAAATAAATCATAAATAATTCTGAAATACATTAAATATTATTAAATTAAATGAAAAATGAAATAAAATAGTACATAATATAATAATACCAGACTGAAGAAGGTAATTGAAGACATTAGGAAAGCTTCTTGTAGGAAAACCAGAGGTAAAACGCCCAGTTGGTAGACCAACAATGAAGTGGAAGAATTACATTAATGATTTGAGGGAAGTATACTATACAGGGGATGATTGGAAAACATTAGCTCAGGACAGGGATGTATGGAGAGCTTATGTCCGGGAGACCATGGACCTACGGGTTCGATAGAGCCAGTGAGCTAGATAATTAGGAAATAATATGAAACAAAACAAATTTAGGAGAATGTTTCGAAATATAAAATGCACTCTAACACACAAAGTAATATTACAAAGAGAATGATATAAATAAAACATTGTGTAACAGATTGATACCAAACTGTTTGAGGAAGTGGCTGAATTCAAATACCTAGGAACAATAATCACAAATAGGAATGAGATGCACAAAGAAATTAAACATAGGCTCAATTCTGGAAATGCGTGCTATTATGCATTGCAGAGACTCTTCACGTCCCAACTGCTTTCAAAAAACGTAAACTGAAAATATATAAAACTATTATTCTACCAGTTACAATATATGCAAAACATGGACTCTTACTTTAAGGGAGGAAAGGAATTACAACTATTTGAGAATAAAGTTCTTAGGAAAATTTTTGGACCAAAGAGAGATGAACAGACAGGTGAATGGAGAAGACTACTTAACAGTTAACTACATGATCTTTATAGAAAGCCAGATATAATAACAACAGTTAAGTCTCATAACGGCGATGGGTAGGACATGTGGCACGATTGGGGAATGGAAGACGTGCATGGAAGCTTCTTGTAGGAAAACCAGAGGGAAAACGCCCAGTTTGTAGGCCCAGAATGAGGTGGGATAATAACATTAACTATGATAAGGGAAGTAGATTATACAGGGAATGATTGGAAAACATTAGCTCAGGATAGGAATGTATGGAGAGCTTATGTCCGCGCGGCCATGAATCTACGGGTTCGAAATTGCCAGTGAGTTAGTTTGAGTTCTTTAATACCAAACTAAAGAAGGTAATTAAATACATTAGGAAATTGTAACATAAAACAAAGTAGGTTATAATGTATTTACTAATTTAAAATATGTATATAATTAATTAAATTAATCAATTAATTTGAAAAATAATTTGTATTATGTTTGATTAATTTAGCGAAGAAAGCAAATGAAGCATGAAAATGGGCGCTGAATTGTAACCTCTATATTGCTGTTAACACCGCATGTGTTTGTTGCGTCATCACAGCCAGTTCATTATTGTCAATATCATTATCTTCCAGGTGGTTGGATGTAGTTGGCTAAATCACTGCCCGTTCCACTCGCCGCACCGCGCCGCGCCGGTATGAAGTGACGATGTATTGCCCACCACACTCAAGAACCACGCTACGCTGCTTCTCCTTTGTCACTCTTAACATACAGTTTAGATATAGATAATGGAATTTATTGCCTTTTTTCAGAAAGAAAATACATATGCATTTACATTGCGCACGGGCCTGCTTGGCCGTACGTGCATTATTTTTCCATGAATAAAAAAATAAAACTAATATAATATAAACAAATTCACCTGTATCAAAAACAATAATAGGCTATATATATATATATATATATATATATATATATAAGTAAAATCTATGTCTACACTACATCACAACAATACATATCTACACTCATCCATGAAAAGACCGTGGGTATAAATAAATAAAAAAATGTCTCATTCTGTACATTAATATTAAAAAAAAAATTGCTAGAAAACAAATTAGAAAAAAACACACACATACACCCACACACCCTCAACACATATACACACGCGCACGCTCGTACCCCCCTCCCCCCGTCACTGCAGGCATCAAATGCACTATCAGACTATTCAACTTATCAGACCTACTTATTATATAATATAATTAAAGATCGAAAACAAAGACCATATTGAGATTCTTCTTATTGTTAATACATATATCCTTAATCCACAATTTTGTTATATCTCAATTTCCTTACTGTACCCAAAAATTTGCATGTTTTTGATTCACTCTCGATCCGTCCTAAAAAAATCCCAACACGCCACTCTCCCGCGATCCGACCTGAGAAATCTCTCCGGCAGCAACTGTAATTTAAGTTGTCCTGTCTCTCTATAGAATGCTATAATATGCTGCCAGTTTTCAGTGTCATCGCATAGCGGCATAGTTTAATGCCTTCTGCACTTTAGAACACTATAGGTAACTTCACTGTCGGAATAACTGAAAGTAGTAAACTTAATTAGGATTTAGGATCGTAAATATAAATGATACGCAATGATTACATAATTATCATAAGTAATGCCACGAGTGATTTCCAAATTATCGATAAATTCACGACTCACGAAGTGAGGAGTGAATTTATCTAGAGAATTTGGAAATCAAGAGTGGCATTTGTTAGGACTATTTAACGAGTAAAATTAAGCTGTTTACTCACAAATCATTGTTTAAATATAGTCATTTTAAAATATTTATATATTTAATGTAAACGGCGATGTTTGAAAACAAATGAGAAACGATAGGTACGCTTCATCTGCTTCTTTTGTTTATCACTGCAACCAGATCATACTATTTATTGCCAAAGGATCGCAATATTGTAAGAATGCTCTCTAGTGGAGAAAAAATCAAACACATCAAACTGTATATTAATTCATTTCTGATGTCGTTTGATGTAAATATGACAATTATATTTTTCTGGATTGTTACCTGGTAAAAAATACATTTAAGAAAGTGCAAACAGTAGTTTCTTTTTTTTGTGGTGGTATAATCAATTGCTACAAATGTTTTTATATTAACTCCCGCATGCGGCATGTCTTGACATTCATGCACTATATATACAATTTGGTAGCCGTATTTCTTACAGGATCAGTCACTGCAAAATAATGGTCAGAATTGTTCAGAATATTGAAAAGGAGGAGCTTTCTTTAATATGGTAATTATAGCACTGATAAATATTTCGTGAAACACGGCTCTGATTGGTTGTAAAACAGAAATCATTGAAACGTGATTGGTCATTGGCTCCCATTTTGGGCATGAGTTAAATAGTCCATTTTACCCATTTTTTATTCATATTACAGCAAATATTTGAAAAAATAAGAGAACAACCTACAGACGCATGTTGCTTTTATTGATTTTGAGAAGGCATTTGGTCGTGTTGATAGAGATAAGTTATGGAAAATAATGGAAATACATGGCTACCCCGCAAAATTAATTTATGTGATAAAACGTTTGTATGTATTGTCTCAAATTATAATAAATATAGGCACATCAAAGACCGAAGCTATTTTAATAAATAGAGGTGTAAGACAAGGGTGTAGTTTATCACCTACTCTTTTTAATCTATATATTAATGACATCATCCAAAATTGGAAAAGTATTGTTAATATAGGTATAAGAATGGGCCGTTTTAAAATATTAAACGTTTTCATGTATCCTGACGATGTGGTTATTATTCAAGAAAATGAAAATAATTTGCAGTATTCTTTACATCAATTAAATCAGTTACGCCAAGAATATAATTTCAAAATATCAAAAGAACAAACGAAAAAAATGGCATTTTGACGAAACGATCATATAAGATCAAAAATCGTAATAGACAACAAACCTCTGGAACAAGTAACAAATTTTAATTATTTGGGTTGTAATTTTACTATAAACACAAAAGCTGAAAGAGACATACATATGAAACTGTCGAAATTTTAAATTATATGCGGAAGTATACATAAAACATTAAAGAATAAAACAAGAAGAGATACTAGATTGAAGTTTTATAAAACATTGGCAGTTCCTGCATTACTTTATGGGAGCGAAACTTGAGTAATGACCAAAAAATTGCAAAGTAGAATACAAAGCGCAGAAATGAACTTCCTTAGAAGAACAAAAGGCTGCGCAAGATTGGATCGGATAAGGGATGAAGATATAAGAACAGAGTTAAATATATATCCATTGGATGAGAAAATCAGAGAATATAGAGAGAAATGGTTTACACATGTGGAAAGAATGAATGTAACAAGATTACCAAGAGCAGCATTCAACTACAAGCCAAGAGGTTCAAGGAATGTAGGAAGGCCAGTGAAAAGATGGACAGAACAACTGTGAGGCGGAATAGGCAATTTGCCTAGCCCATGAAGTGAAGAAGAAGAGACCCTATTTTATATTTTCTTAAAATCTGCTATCATGTACCCAATTTCATTCTTATTATGTAGTTTATGCACTACTGCTCAAGAAATCCATGGAGGAATATAATCTCAAGATTTCAACGAAGAAAACTAAAACAGTGGCCTTTAGGGAAAAATATGCAGTTCGATCGCAAATAGTTTTGAACCATGAAATTATCGAACAAGTACAGAGTTTTAAATATTTAGGATGTCACATATCTTACAATTGGGAAAAATGATATACTTACTTACTTACTCACTGGCACTATCGAACCCGTAGGTTCATGGCCGCGCGGACATAAGCTCTCCATACATCCCTATCCTGAGCTAATGCTTTCCAATCATTCCCTGTATAATCTACTTCCCTCAAATCATAGTTAATGTTGTTCTCCCACCTCATTCTTGGTCTAACAACTGGGCGTTTTCCTTCTGGCTTTCCTACAAGAAGTTTCCATGCACGTCTTTCATTCCCCATACGTGCAACATGTCCTGCCCATCGCAGTCTACGAGACTTAACTGTTCTTATTATATCTGGCTTCCTATAAAGACCATGTAGTTCATTGTTATGTAGTCTTCTCCATTCACCTGTCTGTTCATCTCTCTTTGGTCCAAAAATGTTCCTAAGAACTTTATTCTCAAAAACTCGTAATCTCCCTTCTTCCCTTAAAGTAAGAGTCCATGCTTCGTACCCATATAATATAACTGGTAGAATAACAGTTTTATATATTTTCAGCTTAACGTTTTTTGAAAGGAGTTGGGACATCAAAAGTCTCTGCAATGCATAATAGCATGCATTTCCAGAATTGAGCCTATGTTTAATTTCTTTGTGCATCTCATTCCTATTTGTGATTATTGTTCCTAGGTATTTGAATTCAGCCACTTCCTCAAAATTTCCCTCATTTGTCATTAGCTGTCCATTTCCATTATATACTGAATTTCTACGTGTGACCATATATTTAGTTCTACTGATATTTACTTCCAGTCCTAATTTCTTAGTGTTACTCAATAGTGTGTGCGTGTTGGCCTTTAGTATCTCCTCGCTATCGGCCAGTAGTACTACATCATCAGCATAAACTAACAGCTTATTAATACCATTGAGTTGTAAGCCTTCCTCATTCTCTAAAGATTTAATGGCATGCTCTAGTACAAAATTAAATAGTAGAGGAGATAGTGCATCTCCTTGCTTCAACCCATTCTGGATTTCAAAAGTGTCTGAAAACTGTTTGCCTACACGCACCCTACTATTTGAGCCATTTAGACACATTCGTATAAGTCTAACTAACTTTTTAGGAATTCCGAACTCCAGCAGGATACTACTGAGCCTTTGGCATGGGTTCCCTGAAGTAGTCCCCGCCCGGAGAACCGAATGGGGGACTATTTGACCTCCGGAAAATTTTACCCCAGATGAACCCATGTCCGCATTTCTTGACGGTTGTATTTTTACGGTGAAAGATCGTCACTCTTTCGCCCAAGGTACTTTTTTCGTCTGGCTTATCACCTTCGACCAGTCCGGCATGGGTAACCCTATCGGCAGCAATGCTACCGCCGGCATAGCTCTCAGGATCATTTAAGCACGCAAGCCACTCCACCACGACAAGGTAAAGATACCATGGAGGGAGGAAACTAAGCTCGGCATCAATATGGGCACTCTGGGGGAGCCCTGAGTGGCCAGGTTGGTTAACCCATTCGCTTCAGGTTTAAATACTCAGAGCATTTTCCAGAAACCGGATTTATGTTACCGTAAATTATATCGTCTGTTTTCAGACATTAAAAACAAACACAATATAACGGTACTTGAGATCACAATAAGGATGAAGGCCAAAACACATTCCTCTACTATTCATAACTGTTAACAAAAGATTACCCTGCCAAGGGATGTACAACATATTGCAAAATATATAACAGCAGAGAAGCGAGTGTATCTCGTCTTCTGAGTTGAAGGTCATTTAACTGCCGGCGAGTCTACCTCGTCTTTTGAGGCGAATGGGTTAAGGAGGGGCGAACCGGGCCAGGTGGGAAACCAAGCAGCCAAAAGTCCCCGTGTTGAGCAGTAGTGGGAAAAATTATATACATGAAAAAATATAAATTTCAAAGTATGTGTGGGACTATTAAAAGAACACTACAAACAAAAACAACGCTAAAGTTTTATAAGGTAATGGCAGTTCCCATTGTGACATATGGATCAGAGAATTGGGCCAGGAATAGATCAGACAAAAGATTATTAGAAACATCAGAGATGAGGTTCCTCAGATACATTCTAAGAGACGACATTCCTAGTGAAACAATTAGGCAAGAACTCCAAATTGTTAATCTAAATGAAAAAATACAAAACTATAAACAAAAATGGCATGAACATATTTTAAGAATAGACTTTTCTAGGCTAACAAAACAAGCACTGTTGTACCAACCTCAAGGCTATAGAGATGTGGGACGTCCTAGAAGACGATGGGAAGATGAATTCTGAGAGCGCAACAGGCCGACGCGACGGTCTACCATGAAGATGACAATGATATTTTCTGAAATCCTATACTTTCTATCGTGATTTCCTGATATCTAGGTAATAATATAATGAAGAAATGTAGTCGATAAGATTGATGACTTTTTCGAATGTCTTTCATTAAAGGAATGAAGATTTATTGTGTAGCTAAAAGACCACAACCGATGAACTGGCTAAATTTCTCTCAACTCATTTTTGAATTGTATAATTCAGTTAAATGAGCATAACATTATAAAATTAATTCGAAGTTCAATTAATAGACGAAGCTAATTAAATTAATAACGCTTCAAGCATAATAACACAATCATGAATTAAAATTATAAACACAAACTAATGAGCTTGTTATTAACCTTCCCTATTGTGACAACCTTCATTTAGTAATCAATTGATTTGGTATTTATTTGATGAAAATTCAGAAGACTAGGTACACTCGCTTAACTCTGCTGTTATATATTTTACAAAATTTTGTACATCCCTTGACAGGGTAATATTTTGTTAACATTTATGAATAGTAGAGGAATGTGTTTTTGCCTTCACCCTTATTGTGATTTGAAGTACAGTTATCTTTTGTTTGTTTTGAATGCCTGAAAATAGACAATACAATTTACGGTAACTTTAATCCGGTTTCTGGCAAAACGCACTGAGCATTTAGGCTCGAATCTATGAACGCATTTTACCGTAAAAGTCGTAATCTGCCTGTACTCTGCTGAGAAAGTTGTATCCAAATACGTTTTTGCGTACTCAAAAATCTGTTCATGCGATAATAATTGTTGAAATTCCTAAGCTACCTGGCGAGGTGACTTAGCAGAGAAACGAATCGTGAGCAACCCGATGGGAACCGATGGTAACCGATGTAGTTTGAAACCTTGCCGCGTAACTTGCTGCTTTATCCACGATGTCGGACCCTGAAGACTTCGATCATGTTTTCGGTATACGCGGAGAAGAGGAATTTGATAGAGTCTACCAAAAAATTCAACTGGAGGAACAGGAGAATCAGCGTAATATTGCGCGACGCAGACGTCGTCGTATACGGTATTATTTGCGGAGCAAACCATAAATGCGTTCCTCTAGCAGACGAAAATAACGGAATTGGTTTTATCGCTGAGAATTCTGGGTAATTTCTTGCCAACAATATTACGAAAACGACGACTTTCACGCATGACCAGTTAGTGGGTCGCTAATTCGATCTTTGCACTTGCTCACGGAAAGTCAGCTCACCAGTGATTGGAAGTAATTTGAGTAATGTATTTCCATGCGGCCCTTAGACTTTTACAAGCCCGGAAATCTTCAGATGACGAACTTCAACATATGTATGTGTCAGAAAACTTGCAGCGTTCCTACAAGCGGAATATTATTCAGAGCTCTATACAACTTACATTTTGCAGATGATCAATTGTTAATTGCACAAGATTATGAAGATTTAGAATATATGACTAGAAAATTAATAGAAGAACATGAAAAATGGGGATTACATTTGAACATGAAAAAAAAAATTATCAATTGGTGAAACAGAACAAAATTTAATTTTGGAGTCTGGAGGAACAATAAAATCTTGAAGTGTGATCACATATTTAGGAATTGAAATAAATAAAAATGGGAGTTATGAAGAGGAAATAATAAATAGAAATAATAAAGGAAAATTAGCAATTGCTTGCCTCAATGGAATATTGTGGGATAAAAATATAAGTAATCAAAATAAAATGAATATATATCATACAATTGTTAAAAGAATCATTACTTATGGAGCAGAACTTTGGCCATTAACAACAAAAACAAATAAGAATCTTTTGGCAACGGAAATTGATTTTATACGAAGGGCAGCAAGAATTTCATGAGGAGAAAAAATTAGGAACTCAGTTATAAGGGAAGAAAATGAAGATTGAAGACACTATTTTAGATTATATTAAAACTCAGCAATTAAGATGGTACGGACATGTCCAGCGAATGGAAGAGGATCGACTACCATAATGTGTTTTGGAATGGAAACCTGAGGGAAGACGAGGCAGAGGAAGACCTAAAACCTCCTGGAGTCTGGAAATACGTTTATACATGAAGGAGAAACATCTACAACCAGGAGATTGGATGGACCGACAAAATTGGCTATTAGGAATCGGACGATGTCACAGACATTAATCAACCGATGATCTATCTATCTAATCGTTAAACACCATTGTTATGAAGTACGCGTTAATATTGCCCCTGATACCATTCATAAGTAACTCAGTATTTTCCTATAATTTGTATTCTAATAAAGTCCTATTACTGCTATTATGTTTTTTTTTTCAATTTTCTGATATTATATTTAACGTTGTCGGCCGCGGTGGACTAGTGGTTATGCTCCTTGCCTCTGGTCCCGAGGGTCGCGGGTTCAAACCCGGCCGGGGTCGATGGATTTTTTAGGACGGAAAAATCCAAGGAGCAAGTCCTCCGGGAGGGACTTTAAGCCGTGGGTCCCGAGTCTGAAGATTTTCAGGCTCGTAAAAAATCCTTAAGCCTGAATGAAAAGGCCTCTAAGCAAAATTTACCGAATTTTCCCGTCCTAGTACTACCTTGGTTTCCTAGATGTCAGTATGAGGCGGAACGCTGACCACGGACCACTCAAAATGACATATATACCAAAACAAGTGTAACTAAATTAATATAGTTCAAATTCTACCCTCTAGGTGGAGAGTGCCTAAATCTCTGTAAAGGGAAAACATAGGCTTACAAAAAAAAATATTTAACGTTTTCGATTTAGTATACGTTAAGGTTCGGCAAAAGAGTTTATTAATTAAATAAAAATAAAACGTAGTTTTATTTGATTTTCATATTTATTATATAATTCAGTAACAGCTGTTTCGGTACACTGTACCTTCTTCAGACATGTTAACAAATTATGAATTGTGTTCCAACTGATCTAAGCAACAATGCAACAATATTTATTTAAATTTTTTAATTTAACAAAGGGCATTCATTCAAATCAAGTTGAGAATGTAACAGTTTTTTACTAATTTTAAATGTATTAATTTCTACAGCCTCCAAAAGATCTAACTTCTTACCCTTATCACAAATATGTAAAATTTCAAAATTTGGATCGAAACAATGATTAAATTGGAATAGGTGGTTAGCATATTTTGAATTTTCTAAATTTCTGTTATATGCTCTCATGTGTTCCTTTATCCGAGAGATAAAAGGTCTACCAGTTTGTCCTATATAGACATTGTCACATGTGCCACACTTCAATTTCAAAAGAGTTTATGCTTAGATAAGAATGCAAATACACGTTATCGAAGATAAGACTTTTTTCGGGTGCTGCTGATTCGACAGTGAGTTGAGATTGGTTATGCCACTGTATTGCCAACATATCACAACCACTACTGTATGTAAATCTCATCTCATTCAATTTCCTCCTTCACACAAAACATTCTACCTACTTGCTCAGTCAGTGTGGAGTGGAGTAGCCTCAAGCAATACACACCAACGTAAACCAGGATTAAAAATTCTTCCTTACTCTAAAACACTATATAGTTTTCATATTTCATAAAAGTGCAGATTACGAAATAAACTTATTTTGTTAATATTTTAAATCTAGTTATTTTTTCCCTAGTAATCCACCTTCATCTGTTCATTAATTATATTTTATTAAGGAATATTTCACAATACAGTGTTTCTTCTTCAACCCAAAGTGATTTGCCGCCAGAGGTTCCTGTATAAAGCATTTTTTCCCTCAAATCTCTAGCTTCCCTACTTCTCCTCACTCCATCTATCCAACGTTCTCTAGGTCTGCCTCTTACACTTTTTCCATTAGCTTTCTAATTAAGGATCTTCTTTGGTATTCTCTCTTCTTGCATTCTTATGAGGTGTCCATACCATTTCAAACGTTTTAAGAAAATAATTTTACCATCAAAAGCGTGGGGTGCTTTTTATGATTTTTACATTTTCTTCTTAGAGAGCTTACTTTTACCAATATCTGTTTATTATCAAGTATATTAATTGATATAGAGCACCCCACGCTTTTGATGGTATAATTATTTTCTTTTTGTTGATAACTCTAATTTTATTCTATATGTGTTGGAGATGATTTTTTTGTTGACCACTTAATTTTATCCCAAGCGTCTTGGAAATTAAAATTATTTTTCATTTTTTAGTTTTCTAATAAAGCGTGTTCTTTTAGTTTTTTTAAAACTATTATTTATTTATACTTTTTTAACTTGCATAATTTCCCTTATTGATATTAAACATAGGCTCAATTCTGGAAATGCGTGCTATTATGGATTACAGGGAATCTTGACGTTCCAACTCCTTTCAAAACACGTTAAACTGAAAATATATAAAACTATTATTCTCCCAGTTATATTATATGGATACGAAACATGGGCTCTTACTTTAAGGGAGGAAAGGAGATTACGGGTATTTGAGAATAAAGTTCGTAGGAAATTTTTTGGACCAAAGAGAGATGAACAGACGGTTGAATGGAGGAGATTACTTGACAGTGAACCATGTGCTCTTTATAGGAAGCCAGTAATAATAAGAACAGTTAAGTCTCGTAGACTGCGGTGGCCAGGACATGTGGCACGAATGGGGAATGAAAGACGTTACTGGAAGCTTCTTTATAGGAAAACCCAGGAAAAACGTCCTGTTGACAGGCCAAGAATGAGGTGAGAGAATAACATTATGATTTGAGGGAAGTATATAATACAGGGAATGATTGGTTCAGATATTACTTATAGCTATGATTCGGATATACATAATAAATTAAATCGATACCAAATGATGTGTGGCACCATATGAACAACCCTCCGAAAGACTCAAAGAGAAACTCAACTCAGGTTTTATAAAATTATGGCTGTTCCTGTTCTTTTATATGGATCTCAATCTTGAGTACTTACAAAAAAAGATATCTCACACATTCAAGCCACTGAAATGAAATTTTTAAGATCTGTAAAAGGATGTACACGCATGGATAGATTACACAATTAATCAATAAGAAATGAACTTGAGATATTTTCAATAGTTGATAAACTAGAAGAGCACAAATACCAATGGAAAGACATTTAGACAGAATAGACAATACAAGATTACCCAAAAAGATCAACACCTGTAAAGCACATGGGAAAAGATCTTTGGGACGGCCAAGGAAACGATGGACTTGAGACCGGAACAGGTCACATTGACCTAATCCTGGAAAGGAAGAAGAAGAAGAAGAATGATTGGAAAATATTAGCTCAGGATAGGGTTGTATAGAGAGCTTTTGTCAGCGCAGTCATAAACCAACGGGCTCGATAGTGCCAGTGAGTTGGAGTTGAATTTGGTGGTCACTTACTTACTTACTCACTGGCACTATCGAACCCGTAGGTTCATGGCCGCGCAGACATAAGCTCTCCATACATCCCTATCCTGAGCTAATGCTTTCCAATTATTTCTTGTGTAATCTACTTCCCTCAAATCATAGTTAATGTTATTCTCCCACCTCATTCTTGGTCTACCAACTGGGCGTTTTCCCCTCTGGCTTTCCTACAAGAAGCTTCCATGCAAGTCTTTCATTCCTCATACATGCAACATGTCCTGCCCATTGCAGTCTACGTGACTTAACTGTTCTTATTACATCTGGCTTCCTATAAAGACCATGTAGTTAATTGTTATGAAGTATTCTCCATTCACCTGTCTCTTCATCTCTCTTTGGTCCAAAAATTTTCCTAAGTACTTTATTCTCAAATACTTGTAATCTCATTTCCTCCCTTAATGTAAGAGTCCATGTTTCGTATCCATATAATATAACTGGTAGAATAATAGTTTTATATATTTTCAGTTTAACGTTTTTTGAAAGGAGTTGAGACATCAAGAGTCTCTGCAATGCATAATAGCGCGCATTTCCAGAATTGAGCCTATGTTTAATTTCCTTGTGCATCTCATTCCTATTTGTGATTACTGTTCCTAGGTATTTGAATTCAGCCACTTCCTCAAAATTTCCCTCATTTGTCATTAGCTGTCCATTTCCATTATATAATGTATTTCTACGTGTGACAATATATTTAGTTTTATTAATATTTACTTCCAGTCCTAATTTCTTAGTGTTACTCAATAGTGTGTGCGTGTTGTCCTTTAGTATCTCCTCGCTATCGGCCAACAATACTACACCATCAGCATAAACTAACAGCTTATTATTTGGTGGTCACTCTGTATAAATTTAAAATGTGCTGTATATATGATACATGTCATATGTATTGATTGAACACACTTTAAGTGAAAACTTTTTACAACGTTGGCTCCCGTCAGTTTATTCTGACCGTGACAATATCTTAGGAGATGAAGTACTGCGGGTGTAATCAAATACCGTACTCAGCCTGGCATCTGAATACATGCAAATCTGCACGCACATCAGCATGACGGGTAGCTGGGGGCTGTTTGCTCTTGTGAGTGAAATCCGCACAGCTTCATGATCGTACGCTCCTACCAATAACAAAAAGTGAGAGCAAGAAAATGGGATGCATCAGAGATAGAAAGAGAGAGGGAAAAAAAAAGGGTGTCGAGCACAGTGTAGACAGGAAGGGAAGGGACTGTTTCTAGATTACATAAACATAGCGACAAAATCCCCGGTTGTCGAGAGAGAATTTTGGTGTAGGTAATCCGATACGCCTACAACATGGTACAGTCTCAGGAAATCACATCTAATCTACCTAATATCAGCAACAGCTCTTCATATTTCTAATATTCTCAATAATAGGAAAACTTTATTAAATAATTTTCTATTTTTAAAACGTCTTTTATACTTCTTCTGCCTTCAAAACTTTCAGATATTTAGCAAGTTAACTATATATGGATTAACATTTATAAGTTATTTTCTACAATACCAACTAACTAACTCACTGGCACTATTGAACCTGTAGGTTCATGGCCGCGCGTACATAGGCTCTTCATACATCCCTATCCTGAGCTAATGTTTTCCAATCATCCCCTGTATAATCTACTTCCCTCAAATCATGGTTAATGTTATTCTCCCACCTCATTCTTGGTCTACCAACTGGGCGTTTTCCTTCTGGGTTTCCTACGAGAAGCTTCGATGCACGTCTTTCATTCCCCATTCGTTCCATATGTCCTACTCATCGCAGTCTACGAGGCTAAACTGTTCTTATTATATCTGGCTTCCTATAAAGACCATGTAGTTCACTGTTACGTAGTCTTCTCCATTTGCCTGTTTGTTCATCTCTCTCTTGTCCAAAAAATAGTCCAAAGAACTTTATTCTCAAATACTCGTAATTTCCTTTCCTCACTTAAATTAAGACTCCGTGTTTCGCATCCATATAATATAACAGTAGAATAATAGTTTTATACTTTTAAATGTAACTTTTTTGAAAGGAGTTGGGACAACAAGAGTCCCTATAATACATAATTGCACGCTTTCCAGAATTGGGCCTATGTTTAATTTCTTTGTGCATCTCATTTCTATTCGTGATTATTGTTCCTAGGTATTTGAATTCAGGAACTTTCTCAAATTTCCCTCGTTTGTCATTAATTTATTATAATTAGACTTACACAATACTTATATACAGAACATTTTTCTCGGGTTTCTCCCATTTTCCCCTGCCACAAAAGTCATTCTTTCATTTTTCCATACACATACACATTTCGTTTTATTTCGTTTATCTTCCCCTGTGACGGTGCATCAAGCGTTATCTGCCGGCATCCCCCCCCCCGTCGTTCACAGAACTCTAAAATATATGAGCTTAATTTACTTTCATCCCTCGACCTGAACTTGAGTGGACACGAGTTGAGGATATTATTTGTTTATTTATATTCTGTCGAGATTATATTTAATATTGAATTATCATAAGTAATACCACGAGTGATTTCCAATTTATCTAGAGAATTTGGAAATCAAGAGTGGCATTTGTTAGTACTATTTAAAGAATAAAATTAAGCTATTTACTCACAAATCATTATTTAAATATAGTTACTTTATAATATTCATTTATTTAATGTAAACGGCGATGTTTGAAAACAAATGAGAAACGTTATGTTTCGTTTCTCCATCCACTGCAACAAGATCATATAATGCTTGTTATATATTGCCATCTGGCGTGGGAAACTTGAAATATCATCGCAATATTATAAGAATGCATCCTAGTGGAGAAAAAATTAAACACATCAAACTGTATATTATAACCAAAATTATAGGTTATTAATTTATTTTTTAGTAAACAACTCGGTAAAATAATTATTTAAAAACACAATTATTGAACACAGAATTATCAAAAAGAACTCGGTAATATCATTATTTAAAAACACAATTGTCAAATTTGTATTTCGTCTATATCATCATTTGAAGCACAGCCAAATCTTGTTTCTGTCATTTTGAACATTCAAATATGGCGGCTTTACTGTTGCCTCAGTCACTGCAAAATAATGGCCAGACCTGTTCAGAATATTAAAAAGAAGGAGCCTTCTTTAATATGGTAATCATAACACTGATAAATATTTCGTGAAACACGACTCTGATTGGTCGTAAAACAGAAATCATTGAAACGTGATTGGTCATTGAGTCCCATTTGGGGCATGAGTTAAATAGTCAATCAAAATACTATTGTAGCATATTCAGTAATCTAACAGCATAAATTAAATTCCATAAAATAACAAAACAGTAATGACAAGAAATGGTTTAATAAACATTTGAAAATAATTTTGCAAATGTCCCAAAACACGGGTAAAACGCTTTCAGAAAATCAAGTTCTTCTTGTAAGCCCATGTTTTCCCTTAACAGAGATTTAGGCGCTCTCCCCCTACAGGGAAGAATTTGAACCATACTAATTTAGTTACACTTGTTTTCGTATACATGTATTTTGAGTGGTCCGTGGTCAGCGTTCCGCCTCATACTGACATCTAGGAAACCAAGGTAGTACTAGGACGGGAAATTTCGGTAAATTTAGCTTAGAGGCCTTTACAAGAAAAAAAAATCTATCTTTCTTTCACTCTCTCCAGGGAAAAATACCAATAAATGCAATTAAAAAAAACTCCAAGCGCGACAGGCCTAGAAGGTCCTTGGCCAACCAGCCGTCTGCTCGCCTCACATCCGCATGTGTTAATCACAGAGGTAGAGGATCATCTAGCCAGTGTAGGGGTGACATGTGGTCAGCATGTCGGGTCTCTCAGCCGTTAATGCTGGTCTTCTCAACATGGAGTCGCTACTTATTGTAGCTACCCAAATGCCTCACGATGCTGGTTGGCACCGGTCCCATACTGCCCGAAATTCCATGAGAAAATTTTCTTCCCCCATGAAGATCCGATTCAGCGCAAGTCCCATAGCTCTGCGGCAAGGCTTATTGCTTTAACGGCTTGGCTACGGCGCGGGACAATAAATTCAATTAAACTATTCCTTGATACGATTTAATTAAAATCTCTATCAATTGAGTTCGTGCTTACTTGATGAAAATCCATAATTATTAATTAAATAAAAATAAAACGTAGTTTTATTTGATTTTCATATGTATTATATAAATATTTATTATATATCATAAATATCAAATAAATACAAATTTATTATATAAAATATTAATTTATTATATAAGTACCGAAAAAGCTGTCACTGAATTATATAATAAATATGAAAATCAAATAAAACTACGTTTTATTTTTATTTAATTAATAAAATCTCTATGAGTAATAAGTTTCAAACTTTATGGTTTTTGACTCGTTCCGCTTCAAGTTGCAAATCTAATTATTATATATCCTACGCATTTATTACAATGCTGTAAATAATAAAACACAAATACCAGCGTGTGCATGTTGCACAAAATTGCAATGATATTTCAGTAAGAACAAAGCATTGAAAAATAAGCTAAATAATACAACAAAATATATTAAATTACACTAATCGATTAGCTTCCTCCTCCTCTTATTTTCAACCCTCTTACCCCTCTCTCTCTCTCTCTCTCCTCTCTCCACTCTCTCTCTCTCTCCTCTCACACACACACATTCTCTCTCTCTCTCTCACTACCCATTCCTCTCTCTCTCGTCAACACATTCTTCTCTCTCTCCCTCACATTCTCTCTCTCTCTCTGCTCCCCTGTCCTCTCTCTCTCTCTCACTT
>JASPKZ010010237.1:0-76693 GCA_030220185.1 Diploptera punctata | reverse complement strand
TTAGAACCAAAGAACACATAAGAAATATTAAAAATGGAGAAATTGAAAATCTGCAGTTGCTGCTCATGTTTGGTCTGAAAAACATAATATAAATTCAGACACTAAATTATTAAAACAGTTAGAAAATACAAAAGAGCTGACTGTTTGGGAAAAAATATTCAGAAGAACAGAAACAGAGTTATGAATTTTGATATTCCGATGGAGGGTGACCTTGTTTGGAGGTTCTTTGGCCAACCACAGGATGGAGCTGACATCGACATCCAGGTGGTGCAACATAATGCAACATAAATAAAACCAGTCTGGGAAAGCTGACGATAAAACAGAATTGTTTTGAAACATGTCCAAGAACAAATCAACATTAATATTGAGGTAAGATGTCCAGACCAAAAATAATATAATTAAAATAACCTCAAAATATAACTTCCTAAAATTAAATATTAGAAAAATCTAAAGTCATGGCTTTTCTAAAAAAGACCCAGGTCACAGTAAAATTATTATTAATAATAAAATATTAGAACAAACAAACATATTTAACTACCTCGGATACGAAGAGGAAAAAGACTTTAGTAAAAAAATTATAAAATTTAACAGAGTAACAGGAATATTTTCAAGCCAAACACAGTACAGCAACACACGCAAATTACAATTTATAAACACTGGCCAGACCCATATTATGTTAAGGCAGTGAGGCCTAGACAATTGCAGTGTAGATGAACAAAGACTAACTGCGGCAGAAATTAAATTTATGAGACGTACTGCAGGTAACTCAAGAACAGACCATAAAAGGAATTCTGAGATTCTCAAAGAATTACAAACAGAATCAATCATAGAATATGTACAAAAATATAGAAACAACTGGAAATCTCAAGTAAGAAGAATGAGCCGAACAAGAATACCACATCAAATCTTAAATTACCAGCCACCAGACAAGAGATCCTTGGGCAGACCCTTCAAATGTTGGATTGAGACCGTAACAGACCCCTAGGTCTATCACATGAAAGGAAGAAGAAGAATTTTTCACAGGATTTTCAATAAAATTACAATAAGAATTAAATGAATTGTGATTTCTTCTTACCTCATACTTCTATGTTTTTTTTAAACACAGCACTGCAGTATCGGCGATCCATTGTCATCATCATCAGCTGTTTTCAAGACTGTAAATTTTTACTTTTGCCGGTAATTATCCAAACTGCCATCTGGTGTTCTTTTGAAGGAATTACTCTCCAAACTGCCATCTGGTGTTCTTTTGAATTAATCATTTTCTAAACTGCCATCTGTTGTATTTTGAAGAACTTTGTAACGAACCGAGTTTGAGTTCAGAGAGTAATTCCTTCAAAAGAACACCAGATGGCAGTTTGGATAATTACCGGCAAAAGAAAAAATTGACAGTCGTGAAAACAGCTGACGATGACGACAATGGCTCGCCGATACTGCAGTGCTGTGTTTAAAAAAACTAGAAGTATGAGGTAAGAAGAAATCACGATTCATTTAATTCTTAATAATTGAACCTCGTAATGTTAAAAATTCCCAAATTTAATATATATATATATATATAAATTACAATGCGAAATAACTCTATGAGGTAATTTACAATTTATATAAACGAATTGGAGTTTTTTCTGAGGATGGAAGAGATGCATCGGAGTTTTGGCTAAGGATGGAAGAGATGCCCTCAGAATCAGCATTGGTCCAGTGAAAATCACGGAGATGAGATGTTTGTTACAAATAATGTTATACTTCTGTGTTGAAATTAACTTCTCTTCATAACACTTAAATAATATCAAATGTTCAATTGAGTTGATGTTTACTTGATGAAAATCCATATTTATTAATTAAATAAAAATAAAACGTAGTTGAAGAGTCTGAAGAAGGTACAGTGTACCGAAACAGCTGTCACTGAATTATATAATAAATATGAAAATCAATAAAACTATGTTTTATTTTTATTTAATTAATAAATATCAAATGTCTTCTTTAAGAAGAAATTTGATTTGGAAGTTCATGGTCAGCCAACAGAGGGAGCAGAAATCAATCTTCAGGATCGCCATATGCCAATTCAACAGTTAGAAAGAATTGATAATGATACGTAACATAACTAAACTAGTCCTCAAGAATTCTACAAATATGAGGTGAGTTGTGAAAAATTATAACTCTTTCTTCTTCTTCCTTCCAAGTATTAGGCCAAGGCCTATTTACAATCCTATAGAAAATTTTCCCTCCAGTATTTCATAGGACGGCCCAGAGATCTTCATCCACTTGGTATATAATTATAAATAGCTTTGGGATCCGATTTGAACTCATTGTTTCAAGATGGTGTTTTCAATTTAGTTGATACTGTTTAATATATTCCAAAATTTTAACCTCCATATATTAATCAAATGCCTTCATGAATAAAAAGCTGCTAGAAATATATGGAATAAAAGTTATCGACTTCATGGAATTACATAAGAGAAAAATCTCTGTCTAAATCAGGAGCCAGATGGCTTAATGGAAAAAGCATTGATATGGAAAACCAGAGATCCAGGGTTCAAATCCTGGTTTAGGTGTTAATTTTTTCTTAAAATATTGATTTGTTCTTTAATGTAAGTGACAAATTTAAAATTAAAACATCGAAAATATCAATTAAGCCTATGAGTGAATCAATTTAAACATTTAAAAATTAACAGTGTATATAAGAGAAAGATTTGCGTTTAGATGGAACTTGCTCAGGTAGCACAGTCGATAGAGTACTGAGCCTAGAAAGTCAAAGGTCCTGCGTTCACGCCCCAGTCTGAGCATATAATTTTTCTCTTCAAATATGATTTATCCATCATTGAATTGAGATGTATGAAATGAATAATAAAAACATCGAAAGAAACCGTACTGGCTCTATAATGTAATGTAAAATTCCCAAATAAATGTCATCTTAATAAAGAAGCCACCATTTGCAAGATACAAGCAAAGGTTTCATAGCATTTGGTGCACGGGAATTAACAGCGTATATAAGAGAAAGATTTACGTTTAGATTGGAACTTGCTCAGGTAGCTCAGTCAGTAGAGTATTGGTCTATAAAGCCAAAGTCCTTGGGTTCAAACCCCAGTCTAAGAGTATAATTTTTCTCTTCAAATATATTTTACATCATTGAGATGTATGAAACGAATAATAAAATCATTATAATGTGTAAAATTCACAAATAAATGTCTTCTTAATAAAGAAGCCACCATTTGCAAAATAGAAGCAAAGGTTTCATAGCATTTGGTGTGCAGGAATTAACAGTGTATATAAGAGATAGATTTGCATTTAGATTGGAAATTGCTCAGGTAGAGTATTGGCCTAGAAAGTCAAAGGTCCTGGGTTCAAACACCAGTCTGAGCATATAATTTTTCTCTTCAAATATGATTTATCAATCATTGAGATGTATGAAATGAATAATAAAAACATTGAAAGAAGCCATACTGACTTTATAATGTAATATAAAATTCCCAACAAACAAAGAAGCCACCATTTGCAAAATAGAAATAAAGGTTTCATAGCATTTGGTGTGCGGGAATTAACAGTGTATATAAGAGATAGATTTGCATTAGATTGGAACTTGCTCAGGTAGCTCAGTTGGTAGAGTATTGGCCTAGAAAGTCAAAGGTCCTGGGTTAGCCCCAGTCTGAGCATCTAATTTTTCTCTTCAATACGATTTAAAGTGTAAGTTATAAATTTGTAAATGATTTTGCTGAAATGTAGGTTCTCAATTTTTAAACCTCTAAGAATTTCACCCTAGAAATTTGCCCCTCAAAATTTGTCATGTTTATGGCAATTGTCTCACTTTGAACTTAACAAGAAAATGATTAGTTCAGTCACCAACAACACACTTGCAGAACTGAATTGAATATTACTTCACTGTATCAATTCCAATTAAAATTTGCTTGAATAGTGTATTTTCAAAATTTTTTTACCTGGAATTTTTCCATAAACACCTTGGCTTGATTTTTTAGGTTTTATAATTCTCTCTTTAATAGTATCATTACCGTCACTATCTTCTTCATCAGTTTCAAAATATGTTGTATAGCCAGAATGTGACATTCTTGACAATGGTCTTTCTGTTTCACAGTCTGATAAATCCTCATCATCATCATCATCATCAACATCGCCACCATTGTCATAAGGAGGTATCAACAGTGATATTCTTGATATTGGTCGGGTTCGCTGTATATCAGGATCTCCATCATCTGCATCATAATTATCTGCAGAAACAAAGCAAAAAAAAAAATAAATAAATAAATCTGACAATAATTCTCAGGTAGATGTGTAATATCTTCAAAATTGTGAAAATGAGTTATCTAGCTAGAAATGAAAACAATTTGTTTTCTGCACCAGTTTCCACAGAGAATATGTTATCACCAAGATATACTTCATGATAACTTGCAATTTTGGACTTCTGTGGGCTGATTTCAACAGACATTAAAAGGTACATAACAACTTGCTTGTTAATAATATACTAAATTTTCATTAATATATTATATAATAATGTGAGTGATTCCGGGCTATGTGGCCATGGTCCATTACTGGTGTTCCTACCAGACGGTTCTCCTCAACTGTGGAGGGTATCTTCAGTGGCAAGTACTTCTAGGTGTTGTTTCCTGGTCAGAGGTTCGACTGTGAATGAGCGGTGGACTGCTGGAAGCCGTAGTTTATACTAGTGTATTTGAAAATTTCAATAGAAAGAAGAAGGAATCAAATTGGTTAAAGCCTGGCATCATACATTAGGCAATAGATGTATTAACACAATCAATAAACAGGAGAAAGTTCAGAACCAATCAGATGCTAGATTGATGACGACTAGCCATCCAGCAGCAGCCATGTCCAGCCAACCTGCACCTACCACTAGTATAAATTACGGCTTCCAGCAGTTAACTGCTCATTCACAGTCAAGCCTCCGACCAGGAAACAACACCTAGGGTCGAATCTATGAACGCATTAGACCGTAAAAGGCGTTCTCTGCTGAGAAAGTTGTATCCTAATACGATTTTGCTTACTCAGAAATCTGTTCATGCGATAATAATTGTTGAAATTCGTAAGCTACCTGACGAGGTAACTTAAGAGAGAAACAAATCGTGAGAATCCCGAAGGGAACCGATTGTAGTTTGAAACCTTGCCGCGTACCTTGCTGCTTTATACAAGATGTTGGACCTTGAAGACTTCGATCATGTTTTCGGTATACGTGGAGAAGAGGAATTTGATAGAGTCTACCAAAGAATTCAACTGGAAGAACAGGAGAATCGATGTAATATTGCACGAAGCAGACGTCGTTGTATACGGTATTATTTGCGGGACACAAGCGTAAATGCGTTCCTCTAGCAGACGAAAATAACGAAAGTGGTTTTATCGCTGAGAATTCTGGGTAATTTCTTGCCAATATTACGAAAACGATGACTTTCATGCATGACCAGTTAGTGGGTAGCTAACTTGATCTTTGCACTTGCACACAGTGAGTCAGCTCACCAGTGATTGGAAGTAATTTGAGTAGAGACTAATGTATTTGCATGCAGCCCCTAGAAATCCTCCCCATTGAAGATGCCCTCAGCAGTTGAAGGAGAAATGTCTGGTAGGAACACCAGTAATGGACCACGGCCATAAAGCCCGGAATCACTCAACAATATGATTACCGGCCGTGAAAGCCTACATTCAACTATATTATATAATATTTTTGTTTCACCAACCATATTGTGCAAAGTTAGTCAAAGTTAGCTTGATAAATGTGGCAGGTGCCACAAACATAGCAAACTGAGATATAGGAAGCTCAGTCATTGGAAATATCAGCACACTCTGATATCATATTTTAAATAAATAAATAATAGTTATGGGCAGGTGAATATAATGTCATTCAACTTCTTTTTCATCAAAACTGTGATAGATTTTCAAAATATGGATCTTTATTTTAATATTACAGTTTTGTTTCACATTGTGCATAGGCAGATGGATGGTGTTATTGTGTCAGTTTTTAATTTATGCATTGCTTATGATATGTGTGTGTTCCAATCCCACTCCCTGCATTTTTCATGCTTCAGGTTCTGCACTGGACGGAATTTATAGTATATTTCAATTTATGTACCATTTTGACAGATCATAATTCCAGGTGATCTGTATTTGTATTATGTACAGATTGTATATAGAAATGAAATGTGTGTTTGTGTTTTTTAGATATTAGAGGCAATGAGGAAAATAACTTTAAATTCAGTATTCTTTTTGAAAAGCATTAGAAGTCTTTGAGTTTAATGTGCAAAAAAAAATCTTATACAATTAAACCAGATATTTGATGCCTAATTCAATGAATGAGTCATATTATCTTACCTCATATTTCGTGTTTTTTTAACATAATACCAGTTGAAAATGAGAGGGATGTCCTCTTGAAAACTGCAGTTCGCATATTTAAAAATAAATCATTAAATATGAGGTAAGATAAAAAATGTGACTCATTCATTCATTGAATTAAGAACTCATAATGTTATTTCCATATTTAACTATGAGTAAATTTTATGCTTAGTCTAATGATTATAAATTGTACATGTCATCTTGATAGCCTGATTAAAAATGTACTACCCCTCTGGGATTTGAACTCAAATCCATAGATCAACAAGCTAACATGATAAATAAGTTTGGTCTACATTCATCTTACCTCATAATTGTCATTTCTTGTAACGACATAGGTTTCAAAGCTTCTTAAATTTATCATCAGTTAGTACAGACTAATTTTCTTTAAGTTGTCGGCCCTGGACCTCGACTCCTGCTCCCTCTTTTGTGGATCAAAGAACTTGTTTATTAGGTTTATCTCCCCAGGAATTTCAAAATTCATGATTCTCTCTTTGTTCTTCTGTATGTAGATTTGTTCCCATACAGTGAGTTCTTTTGTATTTCCTGTTAATAATTTTGTGTTTACATTTGTTTTGCTTTTCTAACCAAACGTGAGCAGCTACCATGATTTTTCAACTTTTTCTTTTTTACATTTCTTGTGCATTCTTTGGTTCTAATGGTTAAATTTCTCTTTGTTTTCCCTTTCTTTATCACAATCTGCACAATTTATTTGGTATATTCCTGATTTTTTTTTCTATCATCATCAATCTTTTAATTTTTGTTGATTTTTATTAGTTTGTTTAGACTATAATCATTGTTTGGTGCTAATCTGATATTAAATTTTTCAACAATTTTTTAAAAAATTTATTGCGTGCCTATGGGTGATATGTGAATTTCCTGTACTTAATTTCCTTTGGTCTTTCTATCCAAAGAGTGCTTTTATTCATCAATTTTTGTGTTTTGTACTTATCAATTTTTTTTGTATAATTTTCTTCTCAAAACTACTTTCTTTTGCCACTTCAATTATGTGTTTTTTCTATAACACATAATTTTCTTTGTTCTGGGTATATTTACCAATCTATATGCAAGGCTGTTGAAGATTTCCCATTTTGTGTGAAATATGCTTGAATCCTGTTGATTTAATTAATATAGTTATCTATGTGTGAATCTTTTCTATAATGCCAAATTCTATTTTCTTTCCTCCCCCCTCATTTCTATGTATTTTCAGATCTAAAAATGGTTATTGTTTGCTCTCTTCTATGAATTTGATTGTTTTCGTCTGTAATTTTAAGAGTTTTAGATAAAGGCAGACCAAACTTATTTACTAAGTACAACCTCATAACGTTATTTCCTATTGTATTTTATAAGCTAACAAGCTACCATCTGAACTAAGATGAACAATGCTTTGATAAGACAAAATAATATAATAATAATTTAATTGATCAAGTTAAGACTATAAAGCCTTCTTCTCTACATCAACAGGAATTATTTATAGAAATATTAACAAGTGAGAATTAACTATTATTTAAATTATGGGTAGAGAGAGATCCGTGAAAGTAGTTTTATTTTTTATGGAAATTTGTTTAAAATTTCAAGATTTCGATGTTATTGGGAATTTAGCGGTGTTATTCTAAAAAATGTAAATTTGAGTCTTTTAATCCTAGTTCAATATATTGAACCCAATAAGAATGATATATCCAATAGTTTAAGGTCAACTTTTAGCTTGTACAATTGATATCAATTTTCTTCTTCTTCTTCCTTCCAAGTATTAGGCCAAGGCCTGTTACGATCCTATAGAAAATTTTCCCTCCAGCTTATTCCGGAAAATTCTCGTATAAGACTTGAAAGCATAATAATAGTCCCTTCGATTGGTTGCTGGCCAAAGGAAGGCAAGACTAGTGATGGGGCTGCCATCTTATAGCCTCTGGTCAGGCTTTTCTGGAGAAGAAAAGAAAATAAAGGAAAGAAGAAATGGAAAAAAGGAAGGACTCCCTAGCCCTTGGATGCCCTAATAGCGTCAGGGTTGAAAAAACAAGAGTTAACCAAGAGAGGTTAGATAGTAAAGTTAAAAGAGTGCAAAACACAAGTAAGTGGAAGAAATGTTTTGCACAGCTTGGGCACCTTGTGGTCGCCATCCACATATCCCCTAGATGAGCACCCCTGAGGGTTGATATCAATTTTAATACACTAAAATACATAACATTTTAATCGTAGTCACTAATTTGTTAGCAAAATTTACTTTTAAGAAAAAGCAACCATGGTGTGTATCTCTGCATTCTCAGGATTCAAACTCCATCTTCAATCACTCACCACAACACCATACTGAGAAATAAATCTTTCTGAGTCAGCATTTGAAGTTGGATACCAGATGCCTTCAAGAGATATCTTGACAAACTCGGTATACTCTCCCTCAAAGAGCAAATCATTTTGCAAATGTCTACTTGGGTACACTCTGGTCGTTTCAACTATTCTCTTATGAGGCCTTGGAGAACAACATAGCCTTCATAGAATTTAGAAGATTCAATGGCACTTGCATATGACAATTTCCTCAATTCCACCATGGCACTGTCAGCACTGAGAATTTGATTACAAGTGTCCTGGGGTCAAATAATTTACTAACCACTGCAAACACCAATTTTGAAGGGTCTTCTCCAATCAAGTTTTTCAGCTTCGTAAGATCTTTTGTTGCAGTAGTTTTCAACTGGTTCACCACTTCAGCTTTCCTGAGAACTGTCATCTCCTGCAACAAAGTTGTGAGTTGTGTCGAGAATACCTCTTTTGTTAATAAATCAACCATGTTCTCCATAACCTTTAGTTTGGAATGACGAATATGAACTGTGGGATAACTGTTACCTTTCAAGATGGTAATCAAATTAACAAATCAATTGCAGTTATCAGCAACAAATGAGCCTGAACTTTTGTGATGGCTAAGAATTGGGGACTTACATCTTTAAGAAACTTCACGCCACTGTTTTCTTCACCCAGCTGCTCCATAAATTCTAATATGTCAATCAAGGTATTCATGTATATACTTTACAGCTTGAATCTATGTGTTCCATCTAGTTTTGTACTGGCATGGGAAAATACCTAACATTTCCAGGCTCATTCTCATATTTATCATGAAGAAAGTCAAGATACAAATGCTTCCTTTTTCTTGTATTGAGAAATGAAGCTTTTGTTTTAGCAACAGTTATGTTCAATTCATCTAGGCTGCATTGCCAAATCTGACCCACCAAGTTGATTTTGTGGGCCCAGCATTGAATATGGGCAAGCTTCTCCCCCACTAAGCCTTTTAGAGCATTAGCACATAGAGTCATGTACTGATGCTGAGTTGATAACAATCCCTAGCACATTGTCAATATCCAACTTCATATTTATTTAAAGTGCCCACAATACTTTGAGTGAATGTTGAACCGGTGGCTTTGTCAAGCACAGCACTGGCACAGCCAAGTAAACTCCTTGCTGATCCGTGACCTTCAAAAGACAAAACAGAATATTAAATATGCAGTTCCCAGACTTGTCAGTTGTTTCATCACACATGATGAAAAGTTTTTTGTCCTTTACTATTTGTTTCAATTCCTCAATTTTTTTTTGTCCCAATAATTGGTACGTAATGTTACTGAATTCTATCTGCAGAAGGCAAGTCAAAGCTGCCCTTTATATATTGACCCGACCATTCTCTCATCTTGGGATGATCTAACTTTTCCACAGAAATTCCTGCACTCAAAAATGCCTCCATAGTGTTAACAATTAACTCTGTTTTGTCTTCTTTTGCTTTTTTAGCCTGTAAAAAGGGATCCTTCAACAGATAATTGGTGCTTCATTGATCTCTTATTATTCTTAGCATTTTTGTAAGTTTCACTGGTTATATATTTTAGCAACATGTCCTTTCTTTTATATTCTAGTTTTTTGTCACAGTACCAGCACATCAATATTTTTTTATCATTTATAAAAAAACTTTCACTGCTGAATTCATGTGCCCTACTTGTGGCTGACACACTTGGTTTTGGCATTACAATAGATACAAAATTAAAAAACAAAAAACAAATGATAATGAAAATTACTTGAGATTTATGTGAAACACAAACAGACAAAGGTATACATTTCACATTCAACTGAATGTATCTGTTTATTGGAACAAAGTTTGAAGGGGAAAAGAAGGGGAATTAAAATTGCACGTGACCATTGTTGTTCAAACTGTCAGTATTTGTTTTGTTACATTTTGTTAAAAATCCATGTTTATAGATATATGCAAAATATGTGTTTATGTAATTAAATTCTGTTTCAATTAAATTGGCAACAATAATATTTATCAATATGATATAATCACTCATGGTCCATTGTTGGCTTATACTTAAAGAAATGTTTTCTTTAGATTTAAACATATCATTACTTTTTATATATTAAATTTGGGAATTTTTAACATTATGAGGTTCAATTAATAATAATTAAATGAATCGTGATTTTTCTTACCTCATACATCTATGTTTCTTTAAACACAGCACTGCAGTATCGGCGACACTTTGTCGTCATCGTCAGTGTTTTCACGACTGTCAATTTTTCTCCTTTTTGCCGGTAATTATCTAGACTGCCATCTGGTCTTCTTTTGAAGGAATTCCTCTTCCAACTGCCATCTGGTGTTATTTTGAATGAATCATTTCCTAAACTGCTATCTGTTGTATTTTTGAAGAACTTTGTAATCAAGCTTGGTTCTTCCGGAATCTCAAAGTTCATAGTTCTAGTATGGTTTTTTTGAATATATATTTTTTTCCCAAACTGTTAAATCCAAAGGTTTTGATAGATGTTTTAAAAGTTTTGCTTCTTTTTCAATCCTATGATGCTCTAATAAACTATGTGCTGCTATAGCTGATTTTTCAATTTCTCCATTCTTCATGTTTCTGAAGTGCTCTTTTTTACAAGTTTCCAAGTTCCTTTTTGTTTTTCCTATATATATCTTGTTGCAATCTTTGCAATCAATTTGATAAATCCCAGATTTTTTGTTGTCTGGGGTATTACATTTATTATTAGTTAACAGCAGATTACCAAGCTGAATTTGTTAATTGGAGCTAATGTTATATTAAAATTTCTGAAAATTTTTTGAAACTTATTATGAACTTCAGGATGGTAAGTGAATTTCTTGAATTTTACATCTTTCTTGGGACCATGATGTAAGGTGGTGTATTCTTGTAACCTTAACAGTTTGGGAAAAAATATATATTCAAAAAAACCATACTAGAACTATGGGGGCATCCAGTAGCCAAAGCGCTGCAAAAGCGCTTTAGCGCTTTATCTGCAGCATACCATTCAGAGGGCAATAAAGCGCTCTAGCGGACTTTCAGCTACTGCAGCGAAGTAAAAGTAGGCTGCAGACAGAAAAAACCGCTGCATCCATTGTGATTGGCCGGTTCATTCAGTTTAAACATGGCGTCTTTGTCCATAAACAATTTATATTTTATGTACAAATTTTGTGTTATTTATGTCTGGACATTAATATATGAGTTATTCGAGGTGGCTAACCGTTTTAGACGAACATAAGTGATATATTAAGTAAAACTAAAGACAGTGATAATTTTAAGATTATTATCAAGATCAAGAATTTACGATTATAACCTCTTTTCATGCAAATCATTGTGTTATTGACGAGTGAATGTTTTTATTATGAAAATTGTATCCGCAGATGATTCATTCGCTAATACCTGGTGCCAAGTTAATTATAATTTTTGTTTTCAAGATATATGAAATAAATTAGAATAGTATGATTGTGTTCATGGGGTCATTTCTGGAAGTGCTACAGTGGTCGTCGAACCAATTTTCTCTATAGATAAAACGAACATTTGTACTATTCTTTAAATGTGCAACACAATAAGAAATTTGTGTAATGGACAAAGAGATGAACTGTGTATCTTATGTTTGTAATCTTTTCTGAATAAAAAGCTTGGTGAAGTATCAGCCATAACTTGAATTCAAATATTACAATATTCTAGTTTTCTTATCTAAATTTGACCAGTGAAGATACAAATACTCAGTGTGATGTGCATGAATAAAATTAAATTGCAGCTAGAGTTGGTTAATGTATTAACAGAAAATTTTGCACTCAGCATGGGATTTTAATCACAGCTGATCCATTATTATTTAATCTCCAACTTTATATACTATGTCCTATCATTGAGATACTGAGAGCCGTTACTTGAACCAGGTATGAATAATTTTCGCATTAATTCCCAATTTATCATAAAATGAAATGTGGTGTTATATCTTTTAATTCAAATGCATGTAGTCTCTCGTATGGGATATTGCTATTCACTGTATATTACCATTAATCTTGGTGGTAAATGTTTTTCATGTATTATAAATAATTCAGTGATATACTATTTAGTGTAGCACTTAACTTTACTAAGAAAGTGGCATTGCTAATGTTAGAATTATATTAAATAATGTCTTTAAGTATGGTGAGTGAGAGGTTATCTATAATTAACTGCTGTTATGACAGAATTTCACATATATGGTTGGAAATTACATATAATGTTTTGGTTTTATTTTAGCCATAAATATTATGGTAGTTACTCTTATAAGTAATTAATATTATCAGATGATGCAAAAAAAAATAATTATTAAGAAAACTATTTAAATTATTATAAATTAATATTCTTCTTTGTTTTCATTCCTATTCCTTGACAAATTTAAAATAAAGATGAAGTATGTTTGAGGTTGAAAAAATACAATGATGCCTTCCTTTATACAATTGTTTGGTTGCTGTACTTAGGTCATGTCTTGCACCACATACATTAATTTTGCACATATGCCTGTACTTCCTGCATTTTCTAGTGTAACCCCTATTCCTCATAGATTTAAATATAGACCTAAAAGTGTCAAATATTATGTAAGAAATCACATGAATAAAAGGCTGAACAATTGAATAAAATTTACCCTACAGCCCACCTGGCAATACTTTTAGTGTGGTTATTAAATATATGTGTTATGTGATGATGAAGGAGCAATATATGCATCACATAGGGAATTCGCAGGAGTGATGTTTAAATATAATAAAATAATATCAAGTTGTGTCCAAATCAGGGTCAGATCAAGTGATTAGATTAAGCCCCTATATTTATAGAGGTCTGTAATTAACTAGGGTGCAGGCTGACTACATCTGATGAACGAAATGGATGTTATGAAAATGGGGAAAGGTGGAATAAAATTGTGGTAGGGGAAAATGGGAGAAACCCTGAAAGAACATGCCGTAGATCCGTTTCCTCCACTACAAAATCTACTTATAATGACCGAGACTAACCAAGTTAAAAAAAGCTACTCTTACTAAAACACAAATTAATATGATTAAACTAATAATAAACATTATAAATAAGGTTCTCGAGAAGCCAGCGGTGAGAGGCGAGCGTCTAATCGCTTGCGTCACGGAGCCGCCTGATATATTAATAATTAAAAAAATACAAATTTTCTCGTTATAATAATATTTTATTTTAAACGATCTATTCGTCGATTTCATAAATTACATACATTAAAATAAATCGTAAAATCTGTATAACCCTATTAGCATTATGATTAATTTCAATAGCATCGCGTAGTAATATGAGTAATGAGCCAATGAACAAATTTAAATTTGGCGGTATAGCTGCATGCAGCGGTCCATTCAACAAACTCCTTAAATTTCCGCTGCAAATGGCAGCCATTTTTGCTAAAGCGCTAGAGCGCTTTATTGGCAGCTGAATGCGCCCTATGAACTTTGAGATTCCGGAAGAACCAAGCTTGATTACAAAGTTCTTCAAAAATACAACAGATAGCAGTTTAGGAAATGATTCATTCAAAATAACACCAGATGGCAGTTGGAAGAGGAATTCCTTCAAAAGAACACCAGATGGCAGTCTAGATAATTACCGGCAAAAAGGAGAAAAATTGACAGTCGTGAAAACAGCTGACGATGACGACAAAAGTGTCGCCGATACTGCAGTGCTGTGTTTAAAGAAACATAGATGTATGAGGTAAGAAAAAATCACGATTCATTTAATTATTATATCATTACTTAATAATGATTGATATAAAATTGATAATTATGTCTGCAAAAATTTAGGGGGAAAAAACTTATCCATCCATACATAGTAATTCTGCCCGAGGGCAGGTCTTTCACTGCAATCATAGCATTTTCATGCTATGCTTTGCAGTTTTACTAGGGAATTGTAGGTGTGGTAGTCTCCCGTTGCTTTCTACACCAGTGAAGGATGATGATGATGGCCATATGATTTCGGGGACCGTTTGGTCCTTAAAGTTTTCCTGACATTTGTCTTACAGGTGAGGAAAAATCCCGATAAAAACCTCACCCAGAAAAAACTGTCCCGACCAGGGATCGAACCCAGGCCCGCTGCATGACAAGGCAGCATTGCTACCTCGAGACCACAGCGGTGAGAAAAAAAAAAACTTATGTTACACGTTGAAATAGCAATGAAATAGCAATGAAAGAGAAAACTTAGTATTGGAAGATGGAATCCAAATAAAGCAAGTGAAACAAACTAAATATTTGGGAATGATTATGGATAACATCGAAGGTATAGGCAAAGAGAACATAAAACATAGAATTGAATTGAGTAGCAAAATAATATCATCATTAAATTCCATATGGTGGGATAAGCATATTTGGAAAGACACAAAAAAATATATTGGTAAACCATTGGTGGAATCTGTTGCAATGTACGGAAGTGAGGTATGGACAATCAATAAGTACTACAAGAATAGACTAATAGCTCTAGAAATGGATTATTTACGAAGAAGTGCCAGAAAGTCTAAATTAGAACGTGTCACAAATAAGGAAATTAGAAACAAAATGGAAGCAGAAGAAAGCATAATTGAAAGAATTGAGGAAAAGGAATTAAAGTGGTTAGGACATGTTTTAAGAATGGAAGATGAGCGATGGCCGAAGCAACTATATGAATGGCATCCTAACAGAAAGAAGAAAAGAGGAAGACCAAGGTTAACATGGAAGGAAAACATGAAGACAGTAATGCAAGCTAGAGGGCTAAGCATCGAAGATGCCCAAGACCGTAGGCTTTGGAGGTTTGGCACGGGAAGACGGCAGCAGCTGTAAAAACCCGAAGATAGAATCTTACACGTTAATTATAATTCATATTTCTTGGAATTCATATTAGCCATAGAACTTAAAATTTATGGAGAGACCATATTTGAGCATGAGAAGGACAGAAAATATTACCTCTATGTTGTGAACTATGTTGCAACATTTCCCTTCGCAAGAGTGCATGGAGGAAGCAGATATGCCACCATCAGATATGGCAGTTAAAAAGAAGATGGAATCCGAAAAGTGTTTAAAAATACATTATGAAAATTTTGCAATATATAAAAAAAATCTCCCGAAATTCACTGAAAATTTTTAATTTTAGTGTTATTTCGTGTTATCGTAGGATTTCACGATTCATATATTTTTTTTTGAGGTTATGGGAAGTGGAGTTAAAAAATGGTACCGAAAAGTGACAAAATTAGAGCATTTCATATTATTGCATCTCGCAAATTTCACAGATCTCTAATTATGGGTCATTCCACAAAAAACACGACGTCCAGCATATAAAATGTTTATGATGTTTATAAAAAAAAATAAAACATTGAAAATTAAGCTATACTAGCTATAAAGTAGTGTTAAAAATCCCACTTAAATGTGTTCTTTAATAAGAAACTGCTAGAAAGTGTGTAAAACAAAGATCTCAACTTTAAGTACATGGGAGTCTAGATAGCTTAATGGTCAAAGCATTGGTATGGAAAACCAGAGATCTTGGATTCAAATCCCAGTTTAGTCTAAAATTTTTCTCTTAATCCATTCCCTGTTATGGATAAGCATAAATGTTTGCAACAGGTCTGGACAGAGATTCTCCCCGACACGTTTACTTTTGTATTACAATTTCTAAATTGATTATTTTTAACAATATTATTTTTGTAAATGTACCTACATTATTAAAATATAATAATTTTACCTCTACAGGTTATTTGAGTGTGTGTATATCTCCAAACAGGAGTTGAAACAGAAGGTCACATCTCCAAGTCTTCACACTTCTTTCTTGACACTTTTTTTTGCACAATGCACACTGGCCACTTGCATATTTATTTTGTTCTGTTTGGTATATTTTTTAAATAAAAAGACTTTTATTTTAGTCGAAGTGATGAAGCTTTTGATGATTTTTAACCTTTAGATGAGATGGACATGGTACACAGAACTACTCGAGACAGACTACTTTGATACAGCGAGACGAAAATCTAAGAGTGTCATGTGTTTATATGCAGTTGTATATGGCAATATCCATCAAATGGACGAATGAAATTATTTCTTGTACCATATCATTTTATTCCGCATTGATGGTATGCTGATCACTAAGTCCACCCCATCCCACATTCTGATTGTAAATGTGTAAAATATCCAGTTTCAATATTATTTTTTTTGTAACTGGATCTGATTTATCATATTCACCCTCGAATGCCAATTAGATAAGAACGACATCTAATGTCATTCCATATGACATAAGGAGAGGTAACTGTTACATTTCTATTTCCCCTTTTAGCAATTCTTTCAGGAAGTGCAGATAGTATCAGTTGGATTTGTGTCTGTGTTATGGAAAATGGCACATAATTTAGAGGAGCTATACTAATTTTCTAGAAATATGGCCCTACCCTTATCCAATAACAGGTCTGACAGATGCATAACAATAGAAACACAGCATTTTATGTGTGAACCAGCACATTTCCAAACTTTGTTTTCCAATAATTACCAGGAAAATAATTAGAGAAAAAAATCTATGTACATTGTCTTTAGATACACTGACCCATTTGGGTCTAATTTCCCTCACAAAGAATATTTTCTTTCCCTTATCATTCAAAAAGTTTTCTTTTCGTAACAATTAGACTACTTTTCCCCCCCGATAATTTTGGCACAAATATACTAATACATATTTAATTAATGTTGGGAAGTAAACATTATGAGGTATAATCATTAAAATTCATTGGAGAACATATTGTTTAAACAACTCACCTCATAGGATTCATGCTTCCATGATATCGCGATTATGGCTGACGATGAACATGATTATGTTTGAAATCGCGATATCATGGAAGCATGAATCCTATGAGGTGAGTTGTTTAAACAATATGTTCTCCGATGAATTTTAATAAATACTAATACATGATGAATATTTTATTTTAGGAAGTGATATTTTGAGGTTATTTTAATTATATTATTTTTAGTCTGATCATCTTACCTCAATATTAATGTTGATTTGTTCTTGGACATGTTTCAAAACAATTCTGTTTTATCGTCAGCTTGTCCAGACTGGTTTGATTTATGTTGCATTATGTTGCACACCCTGGATGTCGATGTCAGCTCCATCCTGTGGTTGGCCAAAGAACCTCCAAACAAGGTCACTCTCTGTAGGTATTTCAAAATTCATAACTCTGTTTTTGTTTCTTCTGAATGTAGATTTTTTCCCAAATAGTCAGCTCTTTTGTATTTTCTAACTGTTTTAATAATTTAGTGTCTGAATTTATATTATGTTTTTCAGACCATACATGAGCAGCAACTGCAGATTTTTCTATTTCCCCATATAAATTCCAAAAGATATTTGAGAAGTTTAATATTAAATTAGCACCGAAAAATAACTACAGTTTAAATAAACTAATAAAAACCAACAAAAATGTAAAAAACTGATAAAAATAAAAAGTCAGGAATATATCAAATTGAATGCAGGGTTGTGAAAAGATGTATATAGGAGAGAAACAAAAAGAAACCTAAAAATTAGAACCAAAGAACACATAAGAAATATTAAATATGGGGAAATAGAAAAATCTGCAGTTGCTGCTCATGTTTGGTCTGAAAAACATAATATAAATTCAGACACTAAATTATTAAAACAGTTAAAAATACAAAAGAGCTGACTATTTGGGAAAAAACATTATATTCGGAAGAACAAAAACAGAGTTATGAATTTTGAAATACTGACAGAGCATGACCTTGTTCGGAGGTTCTTTGGCCAACCACAGGATGGAGCTGACATCGACATCCAGGGTGTGCAACATAAATCAAACCAGTCTGGACAAGCTGACGATAAAACAGAATTTGTTTTGAAACATGTCCAAGAACAAATCAATATTAATATTGAGGTAAGATGATCAGACTAAAAATAATATAATACTACTACATGACGAAAGTAGATCTTTTTCATACCTTTATTTTCATTGGAAGATATATTTTCGCCAATTGATAATAGATCATAGTTAATATTAATTATTTCTGATGATGATGTGGATACATCATCATCATCATCATCATCAACATTTCCATCTGGTTGCAAGGATGATAATTCAGGGTCAACTTTGAAGTTCTTATTGTACAATAAAATATTATCTCTGACATCACTCTGTTTGGATCCTGAGTTTTTCTTTCTATTTGGTGGATAAAGCTTCAATCCATTATCCTTCAGAGAGTATTTGAGATTAAGTGAAACTGTAATATCTTCCTCCTAGAATTAAAAAAGAATCATATCAGTGCTTTAAATAATAAACACCATAAAACCCTATATCCTCCTTATGTCAATGAGGCTAATTCAATAAATGATCATTACTTTTTATACCACCTATTTAACATGCGAAAATTTGGTTTTACGATGTTTATTAGCTTAATCTGTCATGTGTAAGTGGTAAAAGTTTAAAGGTCGTCCCTCCCATTTCCCATCTGTGAAGGGTGTATATGTCAAAACATTATCAGTACCACCTATGATTACAATGGAGGTAATCCAGAGATTCTTTAAAAGATAATGAATGACTGACTGCTGATGAAACTTGGCTACATCTTTTGATCCTGAAAGCAAACAGCAAAGCTTGAGGATGGAAATCTCCTAAAAAAGCAAAAGTGGTTTCTTCTGCTTGCTGGAAACTTATGGTCATCTCATTTTTTTATATTCATGGAATGGCTTATCAGCAAGTCACACCTGCTCACACAACACTAACTAGGCAATATTAGAGATGTCCTGTTAACTCTTCAAGGCCACATCAGATGCAAAAGGCCACATTTCTATGCAACAATCTGGATACTATACCATAATAATGCAAGGTCGCATATCACAAATGTTATTGCTAAATATCTTGCAATATCAAAATGATTTATAATCTGGATTTAGTCCCATGTGACTTTTTTCTATTCCCTAATCTGAAGAAATGCTTTTGTAAAAGACAGCTTTTCATCTACAGAAGCAGTAGTGAAGACTGCAGAGCTGGTTTTGAAAGATCGGTCATAAAAAGAGTATCAAGTATCAGCACGTCTTGCAGACTAACAGAAGCACTGAATCCAAAAGAGACTACTTTGAGAAGAACCACCAAAATTCCAAGGATGAGTAAAAATATGTTGCCAGAAAAAAATAATGCTGTTTATTGAACAGCTCTTGTATCTAAAAAAAATAGCTGTCCACTCTGGGCATAGAACTTGGAACTTCTGTGGATTTACAATTTTGTTCACTGTATTCATTATTTTCTAGATCTGAAGTGTCTTTTCCTTAAATGACAGGAATGAATGGAATTAATTAAAATATTTTGTCTGTTCATTCTTACCTCTAAGAGTTGTTTTTGTCGAACATATGTTTCAGAGCTTCATAGCCCTATCGTCAGCAATTACAAGAAGCTCTCAAACATATGTTCGACAAAAACAACTCTAAGAGGTAAGAATGAACAGACAAAATGTTTTAATTATTAAACAAACCTCTTAATTTTACTTCCTATTGTATTTTAAAATGAATGGAATTGTTATTAAAAAATAAGATACTACAAAGCAATACATTTTTCATTTTTATGGAATGCATTGTACTGTACACTGTACAGTATTTAATAAAGTACTAAATTAAATTAAATATATGTGGAAAATCCCTCCATAGTATCTTTACCTTGTTGTGGTGGAATGACTTGCGTGCTTAAATGATCCCGAGAGCTATGCCGGCAGTAGCAATTGCTGCCAATAGGGTTACCCCATACCTGACTGGTCGAAGGTGATAAGCCAGACGAAAAAAGTACCTTGGTCGAAAGAGTGACAATCTTTCACCGTAAAAAATACAACCGTCAAGAAATGTGGACATGGGTTCCACTGAGGTAAAATTTTCCGGAGATCAAATAGTCCCCCATTCGGATCTCCAGGCGGGGACTACTTCAGGGAACCCATGCCAAAGGCTCAAACACAGGGACATGTTCCTAGGAACATGGAATGTTAGGACTTTATACAATAGCAGGGCACTAGAGATATTAACACAGGAATTAGATAAATCACCCTTGGATATAGTCACTTTACAGGAAGTTAGGTGGACAGGAGAAGGTAATCAGGAAGCTTTGCATTATACTACGGGGGTGCAGAAAGACCTGAATTTGGAACGGGTTTTTTAGTCAGAAGGAGGATCCTGTCCGCTATCCAAGATATTAAGTATTTCAGTGATAGGATATCATACATAACTCTAAAGGGTAAACAACATGATTTTATAATCATAAATGTACATGATCCCACAGAAGATAAAGACGACAAGATCAAGGATGAGTTCTATGAAGAATTAGAATGCGTATTTGATAGCCTTTCACGATATCATATGAAAATTATCTTAAGAGATTTTAATGCAAAAGTGGGGCAGGAAGATTCAGTCTTCATGAAGATGTAATGACAATGACATTAGATTAGTCACCTTTGCCACATCAAAGAATCTCATTGTTAAGAGCACAACATTTCAGCATAAGGATATTCATAAATACACCTGGACATTTCCAGATGGAGAAACTTGGAACCAGATAGATCATGTATTAGTGGACAAACGCTGGCACAGTAGCATAATCGATGTTAGATCAGTCAGAGGGACAGAGACTGCAATTCAGATCATTATCTGGTCAGAGTGAAATCAGACAACAGCTATCACTTATGAGAGGAACAAATGCTAAAGATGATTCTGAAAAATTTGAATTAAAAAACTTCAAAAATGATGAAATGCGGCAAGAATACCAAATCAAAATTACTAATAGATTTGAAGTTCTGGAACCTTCAAATGACAATGTGGCAAACAAAGAAGAAACTGATATAAATACAGAATGGGAGACTATAAGAGATACTATTAAATTGTCAGCATCAGAAAGCATTGGTTACTTAAAAAAGAGGCAAAACAACAAATGGTTTGATGAGGAATGTACCGACATTGTAAAGAAAAGAAAGCTAGCAAAAATGAAATGGTTACATGAGCCAAATGAGGTAAATTTAGAGCAATTGGGTAGTATAAGACGGGAAACCACCAGGTTACTAAAGGGTAAAAAGAAGGAATCTTTGAGAGGGAAGATTAATGAACTTGAAATGAATGCAAAAATAGGAACATTAGAGAATTATATCAGGGAATTAGGATAGAGAAGAAAGGATTTCAGGCTAGAACAAACATAATTCGGAATGAAAATGGGGATATGATTGCAGACTCCAGGAGTATATTAAATAGATGGAAAAGTTACTTTAATCAGCTATTAAATGTACATACAGAACAGGACATTGTGGAGGATAATTACAGACAGCAGAAATGCTAGTCACAGAACCAAGTGCATTAGAGGCTGAAATGGCATTGGAACAATTGAAGATGTATAAAGCATCAGGTTCAGATGAGAATCCCAGCAGAACTGATAAAATCAGGGGGAGTAAAATTGATGGATAAGATATGTCGGTTGCTTAGTATGATTTGGGAAAAAAAGCTCTTCCAGATGAATGGAAAGAATCGATTATCGTTATCAATTTATAAGAAAGGAGATAAAACTGATTGCAGCAACTACAGAGGCATCTCGTTATTCCCAACTTCGTACAAAATTCTAACAAATATATTAGTAAGCAGACTTACTCCCTACATTGATGACATTCTAGGAGATCATCAATGTGGATTTAGAAGAAACAGGTCTACAACAGATCAGATTGTTAGCTTAAGACAGATTTTAGAAAAGATATGGGAATATAATGGTACTGTACATCAACTATACATAGACTTCAAAAAAGCATACGATTCAATTAAGAGGAAGCAGTTATATAGTATCCTGCTGGAGTTCGGAATTCCTAAAAAGTTAGTTAGACTTATACAAATGTGTCTAAATGGCACCAAAGAATAGGGTGTGTGTAGGCAAACATTTTTCGGACACTTTTGAAATCCAGAATGGGTTGAAGCAAGGAGATGTATTATCTCCTCTACTATTTTAATTTTGCACTAGAGCACACCATCAAATCTCTAGAGGTTGAAGAAGGCCTACAACTCAATGGTATTAATAAGCGTTAGTTTATGCTGATGATGTAGTACTATTGGCCGATAGCGAGGAGGTACTAAAGGACAACATGCACACACTACTGAGTAACACTAAGAAATTAGGACTGGAAGTAAATATCAATAAAACTAAATATATGGTCACACGTAGAAATACATTATATAATGGAAATTGACAGCTAATGACAAATGAGGGAAATTGTGAGGAAGTGGCTGAATTCAAATACCTAGGAACAATAATGACCAATAGGAATGAGATGCACAAAGAAATTTAACATAGGCTCAATTCTGGAAATGCCTGCTATTATGCATTACAGAGACTTTTGATGTTAAACTGAAAATATATAAAACTATTATTCTACCTGTTATATTATATGGATACGAAACATGGACTCTTAATTTAAGGGAGGAAAGGAGATTACAAGTATTTGAAAATAAAGTACTTAGGAAAATTTTGGGACCAAAGAGAGATGAACAGACAGGTGAATGGAGAAGACTACATAACAATGAAAACTACATAGTCTTTATAGGAAGCTAGATATAATAACAGTAAAGTCTCATAGACTGCGATGGGCAGGACATGTGGCATGTATGGGGACTGAAAGAGGTGCATGGAAGCTCCTTGTAGGAAAACCAGAGGGTAAACACCCAGTTGGTAGACCAAGAATAAGGTGGGAGAATAATATTAATTATGGTTTGAGAAGTAGATTATACAGGGAATGATTGGAAAGCATTAGCTCAGGATAGGGATGTATGGAGAGCTTATGTCCGTGCGGCCATGAAGCTATGGGTTCAATAGAGCCAGTGAGTAAGTAAGTATATGTGGAAAATAACACTATGAGGTTTATTATTTGTTTCCCTTATGACTTGAATAGTCAACTTTATTAAATATATGTGAGAAGTACGAGGGTGAATCAAATATAAACCGGAATTATTGTTTACGATTTCATTGAATTAACAAAAAAATGCAAAACCACCACCTCATTTTTCTACATAGTCTCCTGCATTTCCAACACTTTGCCATCGAGTTGGCAACTTTTTCAACTTTTTAATGCCGTCCTTGAAGAATGAGAGATGACGTGTAGTCAGCCAGCTGCGCACGAACTCCTCTACCGCACCATTGTCACCAAACCGTCTTCCTCCCAGGTCTTCTTTCAGTGGCCCAAACAAATGGTAGTCACAGGGTGACAAATCTGGACTGTAAGAAGGATATTCCAGAGATGTCCAATGCATTTTTTTCAGTTTTTCTTGTGTCAGCTGAGCAGTGTGTGGTCTTGCAGCACAATCACATTTCGGATCGGTTTCCGGTGGCGCTTGTTGCGAGATGCTGCTTTTGTCTCGTCCAAAAGCCGTCACTAGTACTCTGCATTCACTGTTCGTCGTTCATGAAGGAAATCCACTAGCAAAACTCCTTCAGAGTCCCAAAAAACAGTCGCAAGGACCTTTCCAGCAGAAGAAAGGCTTGTTTTGGCCTTAACTGGTCCAGCCGCACCTCGCTCTCACCACTCCATGCTGGAACGTTTTGACACTGGGGTGTAATGATGAACCCAAGTTTCATCAGAGCTCACAATGCGATTCAGAAAATCATCTCCTTCCTCCTCATAGCAACTCAGATGCCTCTGAGACACTTCCTAGCACAATTTTTTTTGTTCCTGGCTGAGGATCCGAGGAACCCAACTGGCAGACAATTTTCGGAATTTGAGTTCATCACTGATGATGGCTTGAACACTTCCGAAGCTTATTCCAACGTGTGAAGCAATTTCAGAAATTGTTAAACGCCGATCCTCCTCAACAAGGTCCCGTACAGCACGAATGTGTCTGCAGTGATGTTTGTTCGTTGCCGTCTTTGGTGGGGCTCATTTTCCACTGAATTCCGGCCCGCTAAATTTTTTTTGCGCCAATCATACACCTGCGTCTTCGAAAGGGTTGCTTCCCCGAACTGCACATGGAGCCTTCTCAAAATTTCAGAAGGTTTAGTGCTTTTTTCGCCAAAAACTTAATAATAATACGTTGCGCAACAGACGTATGTACCTCTTGCTCACTCATGGCATACTGAAGCAAGCGGCCGCTCTTCGGAGTGCGACACATCAAGATCCCTACTCCAGCACCCCCACCAACTTCCCCTCCAAACTGCAATCTTTGCAGTTCGCTACCAGATCCTCCAGATACAAATTCCGGTTTATATTTGATCCACCATCGTAACACAACTCAAATATAATTACAAAATGAAAAACAATTTACAATGCATGCACCCTCAATCCTTGACATGAAAATAGTTTTGTGTGTTGTTGCTTGCTGTAAACAATCCTTATAAAAACTTCTGTGTCTATCTCTAGAGATTTTGCTTTTTCGACATTGATCCTACATTTTCCATACAATCTAGGAATCTCTGCACAATCCTAAACACAATCAAATACCTCTTTCACTGTGGAACATGTTTTCCATTAACATTCTCATCACCTTCAGTCTCATTTTATTCTAAATTGGCAGACTCTCACAGCCTCAATAACTCCTTCATCCAATGCAATCTCATTTATTGTAACTTCATAGTCAACATCATTCATTATTAGCTGTGATATGCTGAAATAGATCCTTGAGGGCCACGTCACTCTTCTTCAAATGCCATACATCTAGCTCGCTCCTGCAATCTTTGGTAGCAAAACAAACAGCAATGAGAAAATTTATTACCGAGCTCTGCTTTAACTTCTATATTTATAACTTTGAAGGTTATTAGTTTAATTTAACTTCAAAGGCCTGGATTAAGTGCAGTAAAAGTTATTTACTGTAATATGATTTGAAGCTCCGAATCACAACAGGCACATTGGTTGGAGGAATGATATAATGGTGTGAGGCAGGAAAAGTAGTTTGTTGTTGCTGAGGTTTTCAATATGACAAAAAGCTGTCTACCAAGAACAGAATCTTTCTTCTTTTTGTTGTCAGTTCTTGGACTAAGCATCGAAGCTCTGATTACAAAATGATGTCATCTAAGATTTACTACTAATCTGATAGTTCATGGGTATGTGTTTCATTTTTTTTACACATTTTTGAATTCTTAAATTTTTTTCTATTTGCACAAGTTTCATTTTCTCTGACCTGGACATGTATTATTCAGTTTTTGATTTTATTGCTTCTCTAAACTTTAACATTTTGTCCAGTATAATTGATAGAACAGTCCAGTTTAATGACCATTAAAAATGTCATAGTCAAAGAGCTGAACCGATTCTTGGTCACTTCAAAGTAAACCGCTGTGATATAATTTCTTGATCCACAGACCTACTTCTCCTCTAATCTTCTCAGCCGTAATGTTATGCTTTTGTTTTATAACTATTCAACCACCCCTCTTCAGATACACAAATTTTTTATTTGTTGAGTATAAGATTTAAATTAAAATTCTTTATACCTCACTTCATATCCAGTCTTCCAATTATAGTGATTTCAAATCGGCAGTTTTCCTGAACGACATAACATCAGTCGACGAGATATTACTGAAGATGAGGCCACCTAGCTTTTGAAACCGGTATAATTAGAAGATTGGGTATGAGGTGAGGTATAAAGAATTTAAATTTAAATCTTAAATTAAACTTCCCATAAAAGCCAATTGTTTGAGTATCTTTGCTAGCTATCAGATTTTGTCCAGTATAGTCTGTTGAGAGAGACACCTAAAGACCTCTGAAGCACGCACACGCATACGCATACACACGCACACACTCACACACACACCCCACATATAATATGTATGTGTAATGTCACATTTACTTCTTATTACAGAAACCCATGAATAAATCAGATGACAAGGAAATAGCATTAAAAACATCCTGTTGCAAGATAAGGAATGATGGTACTCCTCAGTCACAGTGATGGTTTTCTTCACTTGAACTGTGAAATTTTTAAATACTCTGCATAACAATTTTCAAACTTACTTCATCATTATCATCATCTTCATCTGTAGTTAAATTTTCTTCCATCTCAAGGTTTTGAATCTGCTCCCTTGTCATGCCATATATAGTAACACAATCATGTACTTCTTGAAATTTAAAACCCTTTACAGATTCTGGAGATGCACTATAAACAAGAAATAATTAATCAAATAAATGTATATATGTGGTAATTGTGTGGAAAGGGACTGCTTTCACTTACAGGTCTAGTTGTATTAAGTAAACAATTTTTTTTTTACTTTTTTAACCCTTGTATGCCAGCCTCTGTGCACGGTACTGACCTACTACTTATCATATGCCGCGGGCCTCAGTACATGGTACTGACCTGAATGGCAAGTTATTTAAACTGATTTTGTGGCCTGAATTTTTAAGATAACTCAATTGTGTTAGAATATAAATATAGACAGAAAACATAGCTGTCAGATTATATATATAAGTGTCTGCTTATATAAATTATTATAATTGTTATATTAGATATAGTTTCCATGATTTCAAACTGAGGTTTGACTTGTGTATGTAGCGCAGTGTTCATTTTCCACTGAAAAAATGTGGAGAAAAATATAATATTAATAGTTATAAGTATTACAATACCTTCTCTAAAGTATGGAAGATGTATTATAATTGATAACAAGACTAGATGACGAATACCAGCTTTCAAATAGTTCTATTACTATCCATGACCACCACAGCGCAGCGACTGATTTAAGCTGCTCTCTTGAAGCTGGTTCATGTACTATTTGAAATATTCTAACTCAGATCGAAAGTCAACATTTCAATCTATCGATTTGTATATAATATGATATTCTCGATCTTCTAGACAACTTCCCCTATATTTTTCTTTCATGTGTGTCGCCTACTTCCTATCATAACATGCGCTTAGTTTGAATTCACCATGGCTGCCGGAGGATCTAAACGTTTGAGTGATACTGAAATAGTTACGAGTTTAGATGATACAAATTTTATATGGGAAAACATGAATAATTATGTTGGACAAAGAGAAATTTTTTGTGGTGTGTCTGAACCACAAAATGAAGCACAAAATATCAGTGACATTGTTGAATGTTTCGAATTATTTTTCGGTGCAGATATAGTGCAAACTATTGTTGAAGAAAAATAGAAACTGCAGAAATGAAGTTCCTACGTTCAGTAGCAGGTGTGACAATTTTGGACAAGAAAAGAAGTGAGGATATTAGGAATGACTTAAATATTTTCAATTTAACAAATAGAATTGACAACATGAGAATTGGGAGGATTCATTAAATCCCACTTGATGTGAAAACAGGTCAAAAGGCCTAATTTCATGAAGCAGAAGAAGAAGAAGAAGATTGAAGAAACAAACTGATATGCCGAACAGTACAAAATTCTAGAGGGAACTTGTTTTCATTTTGTTCCCCCGTACAATCTTGGCAACCTGTCAGTGTCAATGAAATTTATATAATTCTTGGTTTGTTTATGCTGACAGGTATAATTCAAAAACCAACAACTAGGCCTTATTTTACCAAAAGAAGAGTAATTGAAACACCTGGTTTCAATGATATCATATCCAGGGAAAGGTTTCAATTGATTTGTCATTTCCTCCACTTTTGCAACAATGAAGTAAAGACACTTACCAAGGACCCTCAAAATTATTCAAAATTTTCCTTATACTTTCGCATTTAAATTCAAAATTTCAGCTGTATTATCTTCCCGGCCAAAATATAGCAATTGACGAATCCCTAACACTATGGAAGGGGCGTTTGTCCTTCAGACAGTATCTTCCATTAAAGTCTTCGAAATTTGAAATTAAAACATTTGAGCTCTGTGAATCATTATCTGGCTATCTTTGGTCTTTCATAGTATACACAGGAAAAGATCTCAAATACATTCTACCTTCATCTCTCCAAACACACCGAAAACTTCAGCAATAGTAATGAAGCTTATTGAACCACTTCTAGGAAAGGGCTATAATGTGTGGATGGACAACTACTACAATAGCCCACAACTAGCAAAATTTTTGAAAAGCCGTAATACAGACTGTGTAGGGACACTTTGGCTAAATAGAAAAAACGTCCCGGAACTAGTCAAAACTAAGAAACTAAAGAAAGGCGAAACAATATGCTAACATTCAGGTCCTGTTAGTATATTGAAATGGTATGACAAGAAAGTTGTATCCATGATCTCCACATACCATTCAGATGAGAAAAAGAAACTTACAGTTAGAAACAAAGAAATAGAAAAACCAGTTAGTGTACTGGACTGCAATAAACCCATGGGGAGGAATTGATTTGAAAGACCAAATGCTACAGATGTACCTAATAGAAAGAAGGAGAATGCAGAAATGGTACCATAAATTGTTCAAAAGATTGCTGAATGCTTCCGTTTTAAATTCACTAATAATTTACAGACAATCCAGTAAAAAAAAAGTGGAGCATTTATCTTTGCGAATTTTGTTGTTGAGGGACTTTTTGCTAAATATGGTATCAGTACAACACGACAAAATTACCTGGTCGTCAGACGTCCGATAATACCGTACCTCGACCGACGGAAAGACATTTTTAAGAAAAGTGCCTCCGACAGGCAAAAAGTCCAGACCTCAAAGAAGATGCCAAGTGTGCTCCAAGCATGGAAAAAGAAAGATACAGTTTACTGTTGTACAGACTGTGATGTGGGACTGTGCTTGGAGGAATGCTTTGAAGCCTACCATACGAAATTGAATTATTAAGGTAAGCCTAAAATGTATTTATTATTAGTAATGTTAGCATTCTAGTCATATAAGTTTTAGTTTTTCTTGGAGATGTTGTTTGAAAGGAAAATTGTTTAGTCGAATAAGTGAGTCATATAAACATAGAGAACCGATATGAAGTCTATGGCATTTGCTGTGCATTCAACTCTCAACACCCTCACAACATTCACTGATAATTTATTTTTAGACACGCACATTTTCCTGGAATTTGACCTTCAGACACCCACAGGCGACGGTATAACGTATCAGCTGTTCTAAATACAGGGGAGTCCAAGTATAGGACCTCTAAATTCATTTTAATAACTCACATTTTTTAAAATAAATTTCTATAATAATTTATTCGTATGTGTAAAAACAAATTATAATGTAGTGTATTTATTACATTTCACTACATTTTCGTGTTCAATTTAATTCAAAATTCACTAAAATCAGATCATATTTAACCGAGATCTGGCATTTCGAAAGTATTCCGGTAAAATTAGCTTTAATTATTTAAATGTCCTCCGTCCGCACACCGGATTCCATTTAAATACTGTTCCAACGCTGAAAGGTTAAGGAATTAACACTAAGAGGTATTATTTATTTACCGTATGTATCATTTTATCACTCACCTCATACCTTTTTCTTTTAGACTAGTTTCGGCACCTTCTTTGGTACCATCATCAGTATTTCTACGACTGTTGTTTTGTCGTCCTGAAGAGCCATCGTTTGCTACCTCTGTTGGAAGACTGAAAAACCTCAAAATCAACTCATTTTCTGCAGGAATTTTAAAGTTCATTAATTTCTCCCTTTTCAATTTTTTTATGTAGATTTTTTTCCCAAACAGTCAGTTCTTTGAGGTTTTCTATTTGCTTTAATAATTTAGCCTTTCTTTTGATAATATGTTTTTCTGACCATGCATGGGCTGCCACTGCACACTTATCCACTTCTCCTTTCTTGACATTCCTGAGATGTTCTTTAACTCTTCAGTCTACCAACAGAGGGAGCAAAAGACGGCTCTTCAGGACGATAAAACAATGGTCGTAGAAATACTGACGATGGTACCGAAGAAGATACCGAAACTAGTCTAAAAATAAGAAAAGTTTGAGGTGAGTGATAAAATTATACATATATAATTTTTTTTCATTTAGAAATTTTCTAAAGTACAATAGTTCTGCTTCCAAGGGAATTTTTTTGCCCTGTATCCTTCCAGTTTATAGTCCTCCTGACATCATTCAACAATTATTGTTCTTGTGATTTTAGTTTTCTTCTTCAGCTTTCACGTGTCCATTCCAATATTATTTTTGGAATTCTTTCTTTTCCCATTTTAATATGCCCAACCCAACTTAAATTTTTCTCTCTAATCACTTCAAAAAAATCTCATAATTTTTCTATTCATTCATATATAATTTTACTTCTTTTTATTCTCTTGCTTGAGGTAACCTTAAACTATTGTTTATTTTTTATTATTTCACTCACCTCATACTTCATGAAGTATGAGGTGAGTGAAATAATAAAAAATAAACAATATTAAAGAACCTCATAGTGTTATTTCCTATCTACATAACTTAATAACCTTAAACTCCTTAAAGATATGTACTAGATGGCAACTAGGAGATTGTGTGATTGGAGGGAAATGAAATATCTTCAGGTATAGTTGCCTTCAGTGAGATCTTGATTTATCAATGACTAAAGGAAGAAAATATCAACTAAAAATATCCCAGACCTCATGATGGGGATTTTTAGTGATAGGCTAGCTACGGGTCCTTCATAAAAATTATCAATGCTAAAGAATAGAACAAAGTAACAAAAGTTAGACAATTCTTTCAAAAACAAATTTAAAAACTCAATGAATGTGATTAATATAATCTTGTAACCTTAGTGATAAAGTGTATCTTCATAAAATAATATGAGTAAAAGCAATTCCTTTATACATAAGTGCCATCAGAATTTAAACATTTCTATGTAAGGTAAGATTTTAGGTTTAAAGCTTAAGTGAAAGAGTAGCTCAAGGTTTGACAGACATAAGAGGGCCCTTGGCTACCAACTGACTGCTGACCTCACATCCATGTGTGTTAATCGCAGAGATGAACAATCATTCAGCCAGTATAGCGGCGACAGCCATTAAAGCTGGGTTTCTCCACCTGGAGACCATTTTTAAGCTACTTAAATTAATAAAACAGTAAAAATATAATTACAACAAATCATATTTAAAAAATAAATAAAAGTCTTCAAATATAATTTAGTGAAAAGTGTTAATAATAAAAACATCAAAAGTCTTTAAATTGTTATATTGTCACCACTGGTTAATTTTACCCACAAATATTATTATATTATACAAGTGTTGCCCTATGACAGATTGTCAATTTTAATCTTTAAAATTATTTTGTTATTACAGCACCCAATTCTCCACGATGCTGTGTGGGTATTGATCCCATACTGGTTGAAATTCCATGAGAAAATTTCTTCCTGTACGGGTACTTGAACAAATGTTTTTGCACCAGGGAGCTGCTCTGCTTCAGCACAGGGCATGGATGAGCAATTAACTAATCCATTAACTTCATTAGCAGTTCACACTTATAAACTTTTTTTTTCAATGCCTCAGGTTGTCATTTCGACATTTCTGGTGTTCTCTCCTGACATAGGCTTAATTTTAACCCATCTCTGAAGTTGGGGCACCTGGAAGGCAGAGTTACATTACCCCGATGATATGATGGGTGATAAATGATAATGGAGCGCCAGGAGAGTTCTTAACCTAAATTCCAGACCATGGGCAACCACATGAATAATTCCCTTTAAGGAAAAAATTGTATGGTTTGACCTGGAATTGAACCCGGGACCTCAGGAATAGTAGTCAGAAATGCTGACCACTAGCCCATGAGGCTGGTCCACTTATAAACATAAATATAGTAATAATTATAGCCTCAAAACCATCAATTTTTTCTATTCAAAATCTACTCAACTTTAAACCTACTCTTCCTGTAACATGGACAAGATGCAATAAAAAAATTGAGGGTGTTATTTCCTACCAACAGATATTTTCTCCTAGCACACATATTGCCTTTGTTACAACAAATCAGATATAAACTTAACAAAAAATTATCACTTTTGCATTAATCTTCTGGTTCCATTTTTTTCTCCTTATCAAAATATACTTTTTACATAATCACGTATTTGGGAGAGACAAAAATTAACATTAAAAAAGTACTTATCTTACCTGTAACTATGATCATCTATGGATATATCATTTTTTTCATCATTTAAATTAAGTCTCTCCAATACATGATTTGACAATTCAACAACAGAACTCCATTTTTCCATCCATTTTTCTGCTCTTCTTTTCAGGGCTTTTTCAGAATGTATTTGTCCTTTCTTAATATATCTCTGTCCTTGTTGAAGAGGATTATTTAACTCTCTAAATGGTGCCATCATTTTTAAACAATAAATCTATCTGCAATTAAAAAGGTTTTAGTTAGAGCTTCAACATCATTACATAATCTTGCAACCTCTATTTTAAAGTTTAAATCAGTCACTCAAAGCACTCTCATCTCCCTCCCTCTGCATTTTCCTCTATCGGGGCGGTTTGTCCGTAAGACTACGCCAATTTTGGAATATATTAAACAGTACCAACTAAATTGGAAACACCATCTTGAAAGAATGAGTTCAAATCGGATCCCCAAAGCTGTTCATAATTATATAGCAAGAGGACGAAGATGTCTGGGCCGTCCTATGAAACGCTGGAGGGAAAATTTTCTATAGGATCGTAACAGGCCTTGGCCTAATACTTGGAAGGAAGAAGAAGAAGAAGAAGACTTACTGAGGTATTAAAGTATATAATCCGATAATTGGCAAAATATATAAAAATAATATACAAAGAACAAATGTCTGTAATATTGATATGTTATAAGAAACAGATAAGGAACATATTTTGGTTGGAGATTTACGAATCTCCATCTGTAGGATAAATTGTAAACTAGAATTTTTAAATTTTGAAGGCAAATCATTTTGAGTTTACTGGTCAGCTTAAAAACACAATGGTCTGTTTTTCTGTGTATTTTTCACTCTAGAAATTTGTGTGCATATTGTTTCAGTGAACAATGAGATGAATAGTGAATACAAACTACATTATAATTAATTCTGTGCAGTCTTTACTCCCTAGGTTTTTCACACTGGAGTGGTGTGGAAAAATCAAGAGTTAACAGATGGGCAATGAAGAGCAGCAAGAATATACAACAAAGGGAGAAAAGTTTGTCATACAGAAACTGCATAAACTAAGAAAATTCCTCAGCAAGTCAAATTTAGGGTCCAATTTTGCCGGTTTATGAAATATTATATACATATTTGTTAAATTGGAGGAACCTCTAATTTCAATATTTCCTTGATCTGGTCTAGCCATCTGGTTCTGGATCTTCCCCTTTATCTCTTCTCTCTTGATTTCATCAGGAGAATTTTTTTTCTGGTATTCATTCTGCTGACATCCCTATAGTCTATAATGAACAAATTATGACCCCATGCCAAATACATGATTGGGCTGAAGACAATATCACTAACATTAACTTCTTATATTCCATTAAAAAGAATTATAAATCAGAGGATGGCTTGAAGAGTAAAATTCTATCAGCAAAAAACAATAAAGGGTATCCACTAATTCCACAGTTACAGCCCTGTAAATGAGATTAAAATTTTGGTGAAAAGCTACTCATTTTCAGAGGATTCAAGAATAGAAATAATAAAAATTGATGACTTTGAATATGATGCAGATATTAATGCTTAAATTAAACCTCAGTGATTTTTTCCTACAAAAGTTCAATTAATGAGATTATTGGTTTTGTAATATGCAAAACTGTGACACAAGGGTGATTGGGATTGTATAAGGCATTGAAAGTGACGATGTAAAAATAAGCTCTCTTAGATCCATAAGGATCTTCTCCATCCTTCAAATATCCCCAATTTCCTGATATATTAGTTGTGCAAAAGTGAAGCACTGACCAAAGTGGATCCTACAACAAAAAGAAAAGTTTATCGACTAACAGAATGTGAAACTCAATCATCAAATAAACTGTGTTTAAAATAATAAGAAGAAATGAGAGGTATGATAAAAATACAGTAATCTATATATATATATATATATATATATAATTCTTCTCTACATAAGTTTGTCACTCTACTCCTCCTAAACAACTGGACCAATTTTGATGAAATGTATGTGTCTGATTGGGTCCCTCGATGGTTTAGATTCACAATTGGACCCTCTAAAACAGCGGTACTCATTATTCGGCCCGCGGGCCGCATGCGGCTCTTGAAGATATTTATTAAGGCTCTTGGAATAATTTTACCTTTATTACATTACATTTAAATTTTAAATTCTAAGTATAAAATAATATTATCTTTATTGAAATTCTACAAAACTTTGCATATCCCTGTGTCATTCCGAGCAGTACAGTACCGCACGTGTTCAACAATGCAACGCAATGCAATGGCCTGGCTAGTGTTATTGGTTTTGAATATGTGGACGTTTGTTTTTAAAACCGTTTAAACTTCTACATTGTCGTCCGAATCTTTCACAATGAAATATTATACAATTTAGTTTCTATGAACAAGCGACTGGATACTGTGTGTTACCTAATCAGTTGAAGTGAAGTGAAGTGAAGTTCAGTGTTTAATAATGGCTGGTGTTTTTTCGAAAGGGAAAAAGAGAAAACTTGAAGATGATGGAAGAGTTTTCAAGATATTTGGGAGCATGAATTTTTCTTCATACCTGCTAAAAAGGAAGGCAGTGCGATGTGTTTATTATGTCGAGACGTAGTTCTAGGTTATAAACGATCTAATCTTAATAGGAATTATAAAACAGTGCATTCAAATTTTGAGTGCAAATATCCTAAAGATTCTAAATTGAGAGCAGAAAAACTAAGAACATTAAAAATGTCAATAGTGTCTGAACGGAAAATGATGTTGGATACCCTAAGTGAAAATAAATTGATAACAAAAGCATCATATGAAGCAGCAGAAATTTTAGCACGCAAAATGAAATTGTTTGCCGATGCAGAGATTTTAAAGGAGTGTTTTCTAGTCGTTTGTATCACATTATTTTCTAAATTCCCAAATGCATAGCAGATAAAAAGTGACATACAAAAGTTACAACTTTCTGATTCTACTTGTGTTAGGAGAGTTAACGAAATGTTTGTAGACATGCTCCTTTGTACTCTCGATGAAATTCGTGAATGTGACTATTTCAGCCTTGCTCTGGATTCGTCCACAGATATTAGTCCCACCTCTCAGTTACTTTTATTTGTTAAATATCGTAATAAGATAGGGATAATAAAGGAAGAATTTTTAACTGTAATATCTATGACAGGTCAGACACGGGGAATAGATTTTTTTGAAGCAGTTAAATCTTTTTTTTGACAAATACAAAATTGACCTAAACAAACTTTTATCAGTGTGCACTGACGGTGTCCCTCAATGGTAGGTTGTCATACAGGATTCATTTCTCTGTTAAAAAAACATTTAAATAGAGACCACTTTTAACATACCATTGCATTTTACATCAAGAAAATCTTGCTGCTAAATTTGATGAAACTTTCAGATCTGTGATGAAGAAAGTAATTAACATTGATAATTTCATTAGATCACGTGAACTAAATCATAGGCAATTCATAGAATTTCTCAAAGAGCTTAATTCACAGTATGTGATGGTTATTTATCACAGTGAGGTCAGGTGGCTGAGTAAAGGAAGAGTTTTGGAACGATTTTTTAATCTTCGCCATGAAATAAAACTCTTTTTAAGTGAACGAGATAAAGAATACCCTGAACTAGACTCTTCTTCATGGTGGTTAGAAGTTGCTTCCTGGCTGACATAACAGGAATACTGAATGATGTCCAAATTAAAATGCAAGGTACAAATAAACTTATTACTCAGCTCACAAGTGCAATTTTTTCTTTAGAAGAAAAATTAAAAATATATACAGAAGAATTTAGTAATAATGATTTCACTAGTTTCCCATGTTTCCAACATCTTATTGAAGAATATTCAGAGAAGAAATAAACTTGCAACCCTTCATCGAATTGCTCACTGTACTACACCATGATTTCAGCGTGAGTTTTAATGATTTTAGAAAGCTTCGAAACCCATTTCGATTAGTTGAAAATCCCTGGTCAATAACGACAACAGATGTAACTGGGTTGTCAATTTTTGGACCTGAGATTAGAAATCTAAAAAAATGAACTTATTGATCTCCAGCAGGATTCAGAACTAGAAGGTATTTTTCAAGAGAAACGAAAAACGAATTCAATTTTAGAGTTTTGGAATAGAGTTCCAGAAAAACAGTTCAAAAACTTGGTGTCATGTGCATATAAAACTCTGTGTCTTTTTGAATCAACGTATGTTTGTGAAACGACTTTCAGTAAGATAAAGTTCATCAAGGGTAAACATAGATCTCGTCTCACCAATGTGAACTTGGAAAACCAGCTGCGGATAAGTGTGGCAAATCAGTCAGCTCGTATTGACAAAATTGTGCAGGAGAGTAGCAGAGTTCGACCATCAACTTCTCAGCAGTAATTACACAACTGTAAGTTGCCTTAAAATTATGTACAGTAGCATAATAATAATAATAATAATAATAATAATAATAATAATAATAATAATAATAATAATAATAATAATAATAAAGAGTTAATTATTAACAAAAAATAAATGACAGTAATCAGTAACTGTGTTTTGTCCATAGATGTAAAAAAAAAAGCTGCATGTTACCAAGACTGAGAACTGTCAAATTTTGTGCGGCTCTCGAACAGATATGGTTTCTTATATTTGGCTCTCTTGTAATTTCTAGTGAGTACCACTGCTCTAAAACCATTAGGTGTAGGAGTTCACCTAAAGTGAAAATTTAAAAATTGCTCTAGCAGCCATATTTTTCGATGTTTCACACAAAACTCAGTATATCCTAATAAAATTAACTGAGGTAGGTATTGCCAAAAAATGAGCAAAATCCGACAATTAGAAGTGGAGGTTTACTTGAAATCCGAAATTAAAAACTGCCGATTTTGATTAAATTTTTTGTGTATGTCTGATTGGATCCCTCAATTGTTTAGATTCACAATTGGACTGTCTAAAACCATTAGGTGTAAGAGTTCACATGAAGTGAAAATTTAAAAATCACCTTAGCGGTCACAATTTTTTATGTATCACAACAAAACTTAGTATGTCCTATTAAAATAATCCGAAGTAGGTATTATCCAAAAATGAGCGAAATCAGACAATTAGAAGTGGAGGTTTACTTGTAACTCAAAATTAAAAACTGGCCAATGATTGGACCGATTTTGATGAAATTTTTGTGTGTATTTGGATGGTTCAGATTCACAATTGGATCCAGTAGGCAGCGCTGCAATCAATTTTTTTTTTGTCAGATGTGTATTTGTGTAAGGTACAATTTTATTGTATTATTAGACATTATTTTCATTATTGTTCAGTTTGACAGACACCCTTAGACAAAAAAAATGAGTCATCTGCAGATTCTATCAATTGATCGGGGAACTTCGTGAGTGCTCGCAGAAGCCGTATTCACATCAACACGTTTTCAGTAATTGTACTGGGTTGTTTGTTAGTTAATGCAGTGCACACTCAAGCAACATGAAAGAGAGAGCTTGGCTTAGTGTGTTTCCATTGTCGAGAGGTTTAACAGACATCATCTGCATTCGTAACATCACAGGTTCGATTCCCGTTCTACTTTTATTTTTTTTTAACTGAATGTTAGAATAGCATTTCGCCTGTAATATAGTTTCATATTTTATTTTATATTTGACTTTTATGGCTTTAATGCACACACAAAAACATATATTGGCTTTAATGCACACACAAAAACATATATTAAAACCTTCTTCTAATAAATAAATGGGGAAAGAAAACAATATCTTCTAAAATGAAAACTTTAATAAAAATAAAATCAATATCGGGTGTATGAACCCTCAGCATCTATTACCACCCTCAATCTACCAGGCATTGATGCAATCAAATTTCTACAGGAACGTGGATGATCGGCTAGAGCATCCCAGACGTCCTGAATTTGTACCCATAAGCCATCTTTCATCTTTCGTGCATCTACAGGTTAATTAAGAGTTCATCCCTATTTTCATCTTAACCCACACACTTTTCGATTGGTTTCAAATCTGATGAACAGGGAGGCCAGTCTATCACTCTGATATCCTACCTCTCCGAGAACCAGTTTGAAACCTCCTGACAAGTGTGGACAGATGATTATCCTGTAAGAATTCAATAATTCCATCAGGATATGTCATCCTCACAGATGGGAATCAAGATGTTTTCTATAGATCATCTCAATCTTAAAAGGCAGTACAGAATTAGATGTAATATGTACCTCTCTCACTCGCACTCCTATATCCTGCTATTAGCTCCATCCTTTTCTACTCCTGAGATGTTGCCAATTTTAAAAAATGCAAAGTGATGAATTTAATAAAATGATATGGTCGTATAGAGAATTTTCCGCTCTTTCTGAATGTATAAATTTTAAAGTCTTAAGTAATTAATATAATGAATAGTTTTGACAAATACATTATTTTGGTGTGAATCTATATTTTTGCAGATAAAAAACTTGTCACACGATTGGTAGAAAACTAGTGATAATGATAGATTAAGAATTTTTTTGTGGGTTGCCTGATGTTTATGGTTTACACTGTCTTCTTTCCTGGACAAATAATTTTTACATAAGAAGGGAGCTATTTATTTTTTGTTAAATACTTGTTAAAAATTATCGGATGGTAACACAAAAAAGTTACGTAGCGAGAAACTTTTTTGTTATTGACTGTATGTTGATGACAAAGCGAGAAAATGTGTTTATAAATGTCTCAAATAGTTTTTAAAACAAACCAGACCTCGATATCTTTGCGCATTCATACTTTATTGATGTTTAAAGTTTGTTTACTTAGGTATCCCTTTTCATTTCCGACCGCGTTTGACTCTGCACTTCCACAGGCTCAGAGCTCAGTGTGTGATAATTGTTGAGTGAAGTTCAACTCTGAGTGTCTCTCAATTGTCTTTGGTTCATGTGTTTTTCATAAAATTGTTTAATTTCATATTTATTATTATTGTATTATATTAATTATGAATATAGAAGCTAAGCGATGTAGTATTGGCAAACTGCACAGTAAAGAACAAAATATTGTACTGAACATACTTAATTATTTTTTAAAGAAAACGAATGTTGCCCAGGCAGTTAAACAGACAGCAGAAGCTACCAGGTATTCGGAATGTTTAATATATAGAATAAGAAAGGAACAAACGAAAGGTCCTCTTAGAACGCCAGCAAAGAAGAAACTTAAACGAGCGAGCACACAAAAAAATGCCAGATTAATGAAGTTCGATGGAATAGTACAAAGCGGAGTCCACCGCATCATTCATTCCTTGTTCTTTGAGAACATACCACCAACACTAAATATAATATTAAGCAAGGTAAATAGTGATGATACGCTACCAAATTTTTCGAGGTCTACATTAAATAGATTTCTTCATGATATAGAGTTTGAATATGTAACCAGAGCCAACAAATGCGCCCTTATTGAAAGGGATGATATGATCAGGTGGCGTGATAAATATCTCAAAGATTTAAACAAATTTAGGAATGAAGGGAAATTTATTTTTTATACAGATGAGTCTTGGGTAAACATAGGTCACACCGTGAGAAAAGAATGGAAAGACACCAGAATTAAAAGTGCTCGTCAAGCAGCAATTGAGGGTCTTAGCACAGGTCTTAGGCCACCTAGGGGCCGTGGGTCAAGGTTTGTGTTGGTTCATGCAGGGAATGAAAATGGGTTCGTTAATGGTGCCGAGTTAACATTTCTGTGCCAAAAGAACATGGCAGACGTCCACGATGAAATGACAGGTGAAGTGTATGAAAAGTGGTTCGCCGAGCAATTGTTTGCCCAATGTCCCAGAAGAATCTGTGATAATATTAGACAATGCTGGCTATCATAGTCGGAAAAGCAAACGTTTGCCTACAACTTCCTGGAGAAAAGATAAGATTATAGAGTGGCTCAATCAAAAGAAAATCCCTTTTGAAAGTGATATGTTAAAACGGGAGCTTCTTTATTGTGACTCAAAACAGAGACATTTATGATATAATTAATCAGATGGCTAAATCAACAGGAAAACATGTTCTTTGCTTGCCACCATGCCACTGCGAACTTATTCCTATAGAAATGGTATGGGCACAAGTGAAGAACTATATAAAAATGAAAAAGTCTCATTCAAAAAACAAGAAATGAGAGATTTAATTTCGGCTGCACACCAACATGTGACAGCACAAAATTGGGCAAACTACTTGGACCATACAAAGAAAATTGAAAGTGATCTCTGGAAAGCAGACAAGATTCAAGATGACAAGGAACCATTTTTGATACATTTATCATCATCATCTTCTTCTTCTTCTTATTCGCCTTCCTCCTTCCATGCATCGCCCACTGGTTCCGATTCGACTAAACCTGGACCATCCAGAGACACGGAGGAATTTAGGGAAGGAATAACACCATTACCAGAGGATTGTGGACAGGCATGATGGTATGTAACGTATTTTAAGTATTACTTTCCTATTATTATTATTATACTGCTCAAAACAATTAGAGGAACACTATGAAATATGCAAATATTTTTTCATTGGATAAAGGTACAAACATGAAATTAATAAAGTACATTATTTGTGTTTATTTATTTATTTATGTATTGCTCATGTCAGTAAAAACAAACGAATAACGCTGACAAGTAATTTTTCAAATAATTCCGCTATGTAAGCAATTGAATCTTGTGCTTATTTTTCAAAGTTAAACACTCATTATATAGAGTTAGTATCATGTATGGCCTCCACGACATTCGATGACACTTTGGCACTGTTGCCCAATGTCCCAGAAGAATCTGTGATAATATTAGACAATGCTGGCTATCATAGTCGGAAAAGCAAACGTTTGCCTACAACTTCCTGGAGAAAAGATAAGATTATAGAGTGGCTCAATCAAAACCTTCGTGGCATGCTCCCAATAAGATTCTAGATTTCCTCTTGCGGGATATTCTCCCATTTCTCCTTCAGAGCATCTCCAAGTTGCTGCAGAGTTTGTGGAGCTTGATGTCGGTTCCTGACCTTCCTGTCTAGAGGATCTCATAAGTGTTCAATAGGGTTGAGGTCTGGGCTGACCGCTGGCCACTCCATTACCTCAATTTCATTCCTCCCCAGGAAATCCCTGTGACAGCCTCAGAATGTGCTCTGGCATTATCCTGCATAAACAGAAATCCAGGGCCTACTCCAATGGCAGCAGGTACTACATGCTCTTCCAGAACATGCTCGATATATCGGACAGCATTCAGTCGCTGGGGAACAAGTACAAGGTCCGTACGATTGTTGTACATAACTCCGGCCCACACCATTATGGAACCTCCTTGAATCTATCAATTTCCTGTACAGCCTCTGCAGAAAATATTTCTCCTGGCCGTCCCCACACCCTCAATCGACCATCACAACGTGTAAGACGATACCTGGATTCGTCCGAGAAGAGCACAGACTCCCAGTGGTTCAGGTTCCAATCACCATGGTTTTCAGCATGCTGCCTTATGAACATTTGTTAATCGTGGTTTTTTAACGGGCCTTTTTGGACGAATATTCTCTTTCCTTAATCTGTTCCTTATGGTTCGGTCTGAAACCCGGATTCCGGAAGCCATATGAAGGTCATTCTGCAGGTCTTTTGCAGTTTTTGTACACTGTCGAAGAGCAGAAAGAACAACGTATCTGTCATCCTGGGGGCTTGTTTTAAGTTTACGGCCCTGGCCAGGTCTTCTACAATACTGACCTGTCTCTCTGTGCCTGTTGAGTAACCTGGACACCACGGAAGGAGAAACCCCAAGCTCTCTAGCCACTTATCGCAGAGATCGACCTTGTCGTAAAAGATGTAGAGCATGATACACTTCAAACTCATTTAAATGCCTCATTTTGTCAGAGACTTCAATAAACAAGGCAATAATCAACATTCGTCACTATAGCAACATCAGGAAGCTTACCAATTAGAAGTGGCCAGTGCCTTCAAAATAAAAAAAATTCTCTATATTTGTTATTTGAGGTAATTTCTCTGTATTTAGGCCATGGATCTTTAAAATTTGTATCCAATGATAAAATTAATAATTCAATTTACATATTGTCCAACTTTCAGCATCACAGCTTTAAAAAACAATTACTTATTCAATTTATTACAAGTGTCCCTCTAATTGTTTTGAGCAGTGTTATATATTTTGTGAACAATTTTAATATTATACAAATTATTAAATATTTAATTAAATATAACTTCTTATAATATTATATTCTTAATAAATTAAAATAAATTATATGTTAAAGTGATTATAATTTCTATATTTGTTTATGTAAGATATTTCTTGATATAGACCTATATTATAAATTAAATTTATTATAACTTAATTAGCCTGTATCATAATTAATTATAATTTATATTTTCCCTTGTATTATAATGTGTGCATTTAAATCTCGCTCTGAGCTTTTTGGCGTTTAATTCGTGGGTCTAAATACTTGTATTGTCATTCGATCAGTATGGCATAAGGTGAACTTGTATGAAAATAACGAATATATCGGACATTTTACGTTTTTTCACTCAAGTTTGAGGGGTTTTAAGAGTTTTAACACATCAGTTCCTTGCCTCGCACATCTTTGTCTATGCAGTAGATCTGGCATCAGCGCGCTCCATTTAACGTGTACTGACTTTTAAGGTTGAGACGCTCTATAGTATAGCCTTATCCTGCATATTGTTCAGTGTGTCATCCAACTTAACAATACAGCCAGACCGTCCCGTGATATCCAGCCCCAACACAACACAGATACGCGACCACGACAAAATTGTCTAGCCACATATTCTGCATCGAATCGAGACCCTTTTGGATGATAGACAATCACTTTGCTGTCTGAGTAGAAGAAAATGTCACCTCATCTGACAGATCCAAAGAGTCAGAAAGTCAAAATTAGAACATGTCACAAATAAGGAAATTAGAAACATAATGGAAGCAGAAGAAAGCATAATTGAAATAATTAAGGAGAAGGAATTAAAGTGGTCAGGACATGTTTTAAGAATGAAAGATGAGCAATGGGCAAAGCAACTATATCAATGGCATCCGATCAGAAAAGAAAGAAGAAAAGAGGGAGACCAAAGTTAACATGGAAGGAAAACATGACATTAATGCAAGCAAGAGGGCTAAGCATTGAAGATGCCCAAGATTGAAAGGCTTTGGAGGTTTGGCACGGGAAGACGGCAGCAGCTGTAAAAACCCGAAGAAAGATAGATAGATAGATAAACAGATCCACTCGCATAAAACTTTATTTAAAGAGCCACTATCTTAATTGAAACTAAATTTATTTTAATGAAAATATTATCCGAAACATGATTTTATAGCCATTCAGGACTGGTTCATAGCAAACTAAGGCCCACTCTGTATATACACATTATTGTAACGTAGATTAAGATTTTAGTTATAGGTAACGCTGAACCGAAAGTGCGATTTTCGGTTCGTAACATCAGTGCCGTTATCCTCCTTGAACTGAAAGATTCGTGAACTATGCCAATATCCCTTCTCTATGCATCTACCCCCACTCTCCTTTCTACCTCTCCTATTGCGCTGTTTGTACTGTGCATCTCCCCTTCTACCTTGGAACGCTCAAATATGATACGCACATTCAGAACATTATCATTCGATCGGAACATTTAGTTGGAACTACGTCGTCTGGAGCATGCGAGTGGCGTGTTTTGAGTTTTTGGTCCGGAGGACCAGGGAAAGTCACCCTGACTTGGACTGTTTGTATGAGTGAATTTGTTTGAGTGAGTTATGATATTTTTTTTTATGTTAATGATTATTAATTTGTTCTTCTTTTAAATTCAAGAACGATCAATATTTATATTTGATTATATTTTTCCTATACTTCAGACGTCTTGTTTATATTAAACATCATTTTTATATACATCATGTTTAATGTTCAAATTATTTATGTGCATGCTGCTGTTCGGTATATTCCCGTACATAAACTTACTTATTTAGGAGATCATACAAGCGTCCTTTTTTCCGTCTAGCTTTCATGGTTAATAATAATAATGATACACCCAGTTTAGCCAAGTATCATAGATTACTCAAGTTTTTAAGATCTATTGTTGATTGATGTTTAAGTGTTTGGAAAAGAAAGATGAATCAATCTTTGCTTCTTATGGGCCCGGGCGAAGGCTTTTTGAATAATAACTCTGATTGTTATGAACTCGAGGCTAATATATACAACAGAAACAAAAGACGATACACGGCGGCGCAATAAAGGGTTTACTAAAAATTAATATAAAATTATAGAATATTCACCTGAAAGGTCCGTCTCCTCAACTTAATTATCATTTAACTGTAGCGCTTTCGGGACTTGTCCCATCATCGGCAGGATTCAAAACTGGTGTTTCACTGAAGATCTGGTAGAGGGGGTTGCATGTATTTGGTTCGTTTTCGTTTATCAGGCTGTCGTTGTGAGCTGCTTTCATGATTTCCATCTCTTCGAGTACGTTTATCTTCGCTGGATTATTTTCTCTGTGCATTACTGTTAGGGTGTTTTCAATATTTAACATGCGATGTCCTTCATGGATGACGTGTTTTGCATAGCTTGATTTACCTTCTGCATGAATGAAGTCTCGAAAATGTTCTTTGAATCTGATGTTAAAACTCCTGTTTGTCCTTCCTATATAAAATTTGTTGCAGTCCTTACATGTCAGTTTATAAACTCCTTTGCTGTTGAAAATGTTATTTTCTTCAATGTTATTGTTTATTATGTTGTTTAATTTGTTATTGGTTCTGTATGCTATTTTTACGTTTTTATCGGCTTTCTTTAGTGCATTGGCTAATTTTGTCGTTTCTTTTCCTGTGTATGTAAGTGTTATCCATATTTTCTTGTTGTTGTCAGATTCTTTTTCTAGTTTAGTTATGTTGGTTATGTGTTCTTCCTTTTTTGTTTTTTACGAGTTTATCTATGAATTCTTCATTATAGCCATTGGTTTTGCCATATACTTAATGTAGTTGAGTTCTTGGATATAATTGTCTTTGCTTAATGGGAGTTTCAACATTCTACTGACTAAGCTATTAAATGTACTAATTTTCTGTTGAAAAGGGTGTGTAGAATTTTTGTTTATGGCCAGAGCATTGTTTGTGGGTTTCCGGTAGATACCGATTTCTAGTTTATTGTTGTGTAGATTTTTGGTTATAGACAAATCTAAGTAGTTTATGCTGTTGTTAACTTCTATTTCTTCGGTGAAAGTTAATCTACACAACAATAAACTAGAAATCGGTATCTACCGGAAACCCACAAACAATGCTCTGGCCATAAACAAAAATTCTACACACCCTTTTCAACAGAAAATTAGTACATTTAATAGCTTAGTCAGTAGAATGTTGAAACTCCCATTAAGCAAAGACAATTATATCCAAGAACTCAACTACATTAAGTATATGGCCAAAACCAATGGCTATAACGAAGAATTCATAGATAAGCTCGTAAAAAAACAAAAAAGGAAGAAAACAACATAACCAACATAACTAAACTAGAAAAAGAATCTGACAACAATAAGAAAACATGGATAACACTTACATACACAGGAAAGAGAAACGACAAAATTAGCCAATGCACTAAAGAAAGCCGATAAAAACGTAAAAATAGCATACAGAACCAATAACAAATTAAACAACATAATAAACAATAACATTGAAGAAAATACATTTTCAACAGCAAAGGAGTTTATAAACTGACATGTAAGGACTGCAACAAATTTTATATAGGAAGGACAAACAGGAGTTTTAACATCAGATTCAAAGAACATTTTCGAGACTTCATTCATGCAGAAGGTAAATCAAGCTATGCAAAACACGTTATCCATGAAGGACATCGCATGTTAAATATTGAAAACACCCTAACAGTAACGCACAGAGAAAATAATCCAGCGAAGATAAACGTACTCGAAGAGATGGAAATCATGAAAGCAGCTCACAACGACAGCCTGATAAACGAAAACGAACCCAATACATGTAACCCCCTCTACCAGATCTTCAGTGAATCACCAGTTTTGAATCCTGCCGATGATGGGACAAGTCCCGAAAGCGCTACAGTTAAATGATAATTAAGTTGAGGAGACGGACCTTTCAGGTGAATATTCTATAATTTTATATTAATTTTGAATAAACCTCAACGGAACACATCATGAATCTTATAAAAGTTGATTACTAAAAATTATAAGGCGCCACAAAATGGTAGCAGTCAGCGTGGTTATAACTGCAAAACGCAAGGGATTTTGAACAATGTCCTTGAAGGTCAATCCAGTGGGAGAGCCTATCCAGAATGTCCAGTTTGTGAATTCCTGCCTGCCACGTGTACAAACAAAACACTTCCTCTTACAGAAACATGTACAGTCCATAGTGAATTATAGTGAGGAGCGGATGTGTTGATTTTAGATTTTAAACTATAGTTTTTAATTATAATAATTTGTACCTTTGCTGCCTGTAGTCTTAAAATTATAGTGTAAAGTGAATGTGTATTTAGTTAATTACTTAACTATTTTTTTTTATTTGAATAATACCTCCTATAGTTTCAAAAGATGAAAAACTTTTCACAGTCAAATATGGGAGATTATTGTGAATGTTCATGACTATATGAAAGAGGAACGAAAAGAAAATGAACCATTTTCACCCGTGTATTTTAAAGAAGTGATGAAAATTCAAGAAATTAACACGGAAAACTACAAAAAAAATGGTTATGTACCATGTTGATTCTAAATTTACCCCCATACTCTTAGTCGTTGACAACGCTTCGTACTATAAGACATAATTAAGTAAAGTACCAACATCAAATTCCTTTAAAAAATATATGCAAGTCTGGTTAATAGAACATAATATTAATTTTGACTATTTAACTCATGCCCCTAATGAAAGTCAATGACCATTCACATTTCAATTAATTTTGATTTACAATCAATCACAGTCTTTTTCACCTCGATTTTATCAATTTAATTTTATCACTTTAAAATCAAGCTCCTCCTTTTTAACATTCTGAATAGGTCAGAGCATTATTTTGCACTGACTAACTCTCTAAGAAATACGTTAAATATAACAATTTATATATTAAGATGTAAGAATCCTACAATGCAAGTTGCTCCCAGATTGTATATATAGTGCACGAATCTAACCAGATTCTGCTTGTGGGATATAATACAAAATAAATATAAGAAGTGTAATAAGAAACCACTGTTTGCACTTTCTTAAATGTATTAATTCCCAGCTATTTATGTTCCAGAAATATATCATTGACATATTTACATCATAGGACATCAGAAATTAATTAATAACCTATAATGTTCGTTATAAACAGTTTGGTGTATTTAATTTTTCTCCACTAGGGTGCATTCTTACAATATTGCGATTATTTGGCAATAAATAATATCATCTGGTTGCAGTGATGAACAAATGAAATATTTGTTTTCAAACATCGTCATTTATATAAAATATACAAATATTTAAAAATAACTATATTTAAATAATGATTTGTGAGTAAACAGCTTAATTTTATTCGTTAAATAGTCCTACCAAATGCCACTCTTAATTTCCAAATTCTGTAGATAAATTCACTCGTCATTTCGTGACATCGCAAATTTATTGATAATTTGGAAATCACTCGTGGTATTACTTATGATAAAAATGGTACTAAAACATATTTATATGATTTAATCTTAGCAAATAAACCAACACACAAAACCTACATAATCGATACAATACGTATTAACCGAAAATAACCATACAGTTTTGAGATTTACACCTTATCATCCTGATTTAAATCCCATTGAATTAATTTGGAGAGATGTATAACAGTGAGTTGGTGGTAAAAATTAAAGATGTTGAAATGATTTGAACAAATTGGTAAAGAGGAATGGGGGAAAATGTGTGTAATAAAGTGGAAGACAACGAACGCGAGTACTGGGAGAAAGATGGAATCCTGGAACAACGAATTGAAACAATTATAATTGACGACAATGGTATGGAGAGCAGCGATGAGGAGAGTTAACATGAAACTGACCAAACGGAATGTGAAGATAATATGTCAGGTGTTGAAGAACTGGAAGACTATTAATGGTTTAAATTAATACATATATGGTATGAATATACTTCCTCCATGGATAAAAATGGCCGTATATTAATTAATTTTTAATGTGAGATTATATAAATGTATGTCAGTGACTGTACTTACATTCACTAGAGAGGAAGTTAGCGCGTGGTGATACTTCCTATTGGCTGAAATCTACATCTGGTAAGTAAAAGACTAGCATCTAAGCTCCCATTACAATTTTTCATTGTTCAGGAACTATTGCTAGGGTTATATAGATGTGTGGATAACACAGTGAAAGTGAAGCGCGAAAGTAAAACAACACATGTGAAAAAAAAAGAGTTCTGTTATCAGTTTAGTGTCAATGCAAAAAAAAAAAATATTTCTATAAGACAGTGAATAGATACTTCAATTTAGTATAAAAGAAGAAAATACAAGATACGAACATTACACAATCAGATCATTAAATAATTGTTGTGTGAAGCATGAAGATGTACGTTATCAAAATCCATATTTTAAGAATGTTGTATAATTTGTATAAGGGTTACTTGTATATATATAATTGTAGGCTTTCACGGCCGGCATCTTGATCCATATTTGGTTCGTCTTCCGGGCTTATAGGCCGTGGTCTAGTTGTCTTCTTACTCGACGTTTCATCTACTGCTGCGGTAGACCTCATCAGGAGATACTGCGTGCTCTCTGTGAACTCCTCAACAGTCGGCTGCAGACTGGCTGGTGGTTGGAAACTGTCTCTCTTTTTAGCTATAAAAAGTTCACAGAGAGCACGCAGTATCTCTTGATGAGGTCTACCGCAGCAGTAGACGAAACGTCGAGTAAGAAGACAACCAGACCACGGCCTATAAGCCCGGAAGACGAACCAAATATGGTTACTTGTATGTTTACATTATTTTCCAGGTAAAAGAAGGATCAATGTTTATAATCTGTCAAGTAAGTGAGAGGGTATCTACACCCGGAGTCAACGTACTCCCAAGCAAAACATGACGGCCATATTTAAAGGTCCTGATAGTTATTCGATAATAATATTAAGTATATCAATTGAGAGGATCATTATGGATACATAGAAAATTAATTAAATTTGTCCATATATCCATAATGGGGCATATGTACCGATATTAGGTCTAGGCATTGTTTCCCAGTATCTAATATAATAAAAAGGACTTTTGTTTAAATGTAATACAGGCTATAATATGAAAGAGTAATAATCAAACCTAAGCATGCTGAGTTTATACTCAAAATAATCAGCTAAAATCAAATGTCACCCAATAACAACCTTAGCAGCAGTTATGCCAACCTAAAGGCTTAGAGGCTTGAATTGAAAATTTCCCTTCAACAATACTCATTACCGTCTGGCACATATTATGCTCTCACCAATAAATATATGAAAACAGATTAGGTCCATTGTGAAAAAACAGTATGTGATAGGAGGCAGAGCTGTAGGAAGACCGAAGATCAGATGGGAGGATGACACAATGAATGATCTAAGGAAAATGAAAGTGACTAATTTGAATATGGCAAGAGACAGATTGGCATGGAGGATTGTTGAGAAGGCCAACTTTTCAAATTGTCGTGCCTTAAGATGATGATGATGATAGAAGAAAACTAAGAACAGTTCTGGAATCAGCATAAAAAAGTGAACTAATGCAACATATTAGTTTCCAGTCATCTGATATCATGCAGACTAGTAAATTTGCATGTCTTGTGCTTGCGCATGAGAACAGCAATTCTGTAGAACTTCATTCACAATATCCGCATAATTATATAAATATTTAAAAATCATAAGAAGTGTTTAAGGGGGGACAAACATCTTTGAGGGTCAAAAAAAGTAATTTTTCATTTTTTTTATATAGATTGAAACTTCATCTTTAAATTAGTAAAAGATTTTCTTTGATATCTCTATTACTTTTCGAGTTATGTTTGAAAATGTGCAATGCTGTCACTCGAGTGAGCCCTTTAATTTTAGAAGGTACCAACATCTTCAGTAAGTTTGTCGCTTTTTTCCATAACTTAATTTTTTCAATACGGTTTCCCTGATAACTCCCAAAAGTTTTCAAGATATTGAGATGAAAGATTGCATGTATATATAGTTTACAGAGATGAACAAAATATACTACAATTAGTAATGTACACCCTTCGACAAAAAAAATGAGTCATCTCTTGAATGCACATTTTTTCTAAGTCGTACTCGGCACAGCGCTGGGTTCAAATTAGGAAACTAGTCATATCTGTGCAGTCCCTGAACTATTGTGTTATGTGGCATGAACTGAAGACTCTCTTACGTGTCCTGATAGGTCAGCAGTAAAGCATGCAGTCACTGTTTCTGTTAATGAAGGTCACAGGTTTGCATCTTCAGTTATGCAGTTTTTTTTTCATGATATTTGTATTAAAACGTTTTATGAATTAAATGCATTTTATTTCAACATTTGAATTAATCTATCATTTTTAAGTTCATAATTGTTTTTTTATACTGTTGAGGTTATAACAATGTTAAATTACACTGGTCAAGAGTGATTTTGTTGTCCTTGATATAAGATTAATTTCGGATATATTTATGCTCCCGATTCATGAAACTATCAATGATTTTGGAAGATTTGCTCTGGTCTTTTTTAAATCTTTATTTTCATTTTACACTACAAAAATCGGAAAATATGAAAAAATATAACAGATATATTTATGTCATTTTTTTTAAAAAATTAGTACACACCAACGTAAATAAGAAAGAAAAATTGTTGAAAACCCATGTTATACTTCAGTAAACTCCTTTTACAAGATTTTCGTCTATAATTTTTTAGGGGACAATCTCTTTTTAAAGACCAGCAGTAATCTGCCATCATGTGACGGTCCCATCTACCCTGATACCTTTACTCCATTACAGTTAGATCCTGGTGAAAGCGCTCTCCTTGTTCATCACTATAATTTCCTAAATTATCCGGATATCTATCCAGGTGACTGTGGAGAAAGTGTAACTTTATACTCATAATTGCTCCCAGAATCTTGAAGCTTGTCAACATATTTTGCACAATTTCTTTATAATTTGGTACTTTACAGTTACCTAGGAAATTTTCTACTACCAATACAAAACCCTTCCAAGCTTCACTTTCCAGAACAGTCATAACTTTGATAAAATTTGCATCTTTCATCAATTGCCGAATTTGAGGACCATCAAATATTCCGCGTTTAACTTTTACATACTGAGCTTAGGAAATTTTCTACAAATGTATTTGAAACATTCTCCTTCCTTGTTCAACGCTTTGACGAATTATTTTATCATATCCAGATGCACGTCGTGAGTACTTTAATTTTGTCAAATAGCTGAGATCACGGCCGATGTGCGGAGTGAGGGGTGTGAGAGTGGGGATCACGTGATGCTTGTATATGCGAAAAAAATGCACAGAAATCAAATCATCACTGGAAACATAAATTTTGTTAGTAACAAGCCATTTACTGTTTAAGATATGCAAAAATCATAAAAACTGGAGCACATTCAGCACTCTCATGAATATATTCGTAAAACTGTGCATTTGAAAAAATAAAAATTCACTGAGATATCCAGATATCCAGGGCAACAAAAAAAAATTTTTTTTTGTAGAGCTGTGTTATATATATTTTTTACCTTGTATACTACTGTCTTCCTCAACTATTTAAAGATTTTGTTGATTTCACTCTAGGCCTTTCGATCATGCTTCATCATCTGGAGCAGTTGTAGTTGTATTGAATGAACTGTATCCCTAATCGAGGGTTTTGCTCATTAGGCATATTTTCGTTGAGAATGTTTGTATTCTTGGCCTTCTTCATAATTTTGATTTCTTCTAAAATGTTAATTTTGTGTCTGTTGTTTTCTCTGTGTATAATTGACATTGTATTATTAATATTGTTGAAACTGTGGCCGCTTTCTGAAATGTGTTTAGCGAAATTTGATTTGATTGTTAGAGGAGAAGGCAAATCAAATTTCCTGTTCACCAGATTTGAATCCAATCAAAAATGTGTGGGTTAAGATGAAAATAGAGATGAATTCTAATTGGCCTGCAGATGCACGAAAGACAAAAGATGGCTTATGGGCACAAATTCAAGACGTCTGGGATGCTCTAGCCGATCGTCCATGTACCTGTAGAAATTTGATTGCATCAATGCCCTGCAGATTGAGGGCGGTAATAAATACTGAGGATTCATACACCCGATATTGATTTTGTTTTTGTTAAAAGTTTTCATTTTAGAAGATATTATTTTCTTTCCTCATTTACTTATTAGAAGATGGTTTTAATTAATGTTTTTGTGTTTTGTGTGTGCATTAAAGCCATAAAACTCAAATATAAAACTAAATTAAATATTACATTCGAAATGCTATTCTAACATTCAGTTAAAAAAGAATAAAAGTAGAATGGGAATCGAACCCGTGAGGTTACGAACGCAGACGATGTCTATTAAACCTCTTGACCACGGAAATACACTAAGCCAAACTCTCTCTTTAATGTTGCTTGAGTGTGCACAACCCAGTACAATTACTGAAAACGTGTTGATGTGAATACAGCTTCTGCGAGTGCTCACAAAGTTCCCGATTGATTGATAGAATCGTCGGATGACTCATTTTTTTTTGTCTAAGGGTGTACCTATTATACCTTATTTTTAAAAAATACTTTTAATGTAAATTTTAACAAAAATGAGTATGTATCAATTTAAAATGAAAAATAAAATATTTACACTCTATATACTTAAACAATTGTAGTATATTTTGTAGCTACAACGTTAATGAATAAAATAAAACAAGAATCATTAAAATACATTGAAATTTAGGAAAATTATCAGGGAAATGGCAAGACAATGCAAAATTTTCTGCTGACATTTTGAATATTTCTTCTTCTTCCTTCCAAGTATTAGGCCAAGGCCTGTTACGATCCTATAGAAAATTTTCCCTCCAGCGTACCTCAGGAAATTCTCGTATAAGACTTGAAAGCATAATAATAGTCCCTTCAATTGGTTGCTGGCCAAAGGAAGGCAAGACCAGTGATGGGGCTGCCATCTTATAGCCTCTGGTCAGGCTTTTCTGGAGAAGAAAAGAAAAATAAAGAAAAGAAGAAATGGAAGAAAGGAAAGATTCCCTAGCCCTCCGATGCCCTAATAGCATCGGGGTTGAAAAACAAGAGTTAACCAAGAGAGGTTAGATAGTAAAGTTAAAAGAGTGCAAAACACAAGTAAGTGGAAGAAATGTTTTGCACAGCTTGGGCACCTTGTGGTCGCCATCCACACATCCCCTAGATGAGGACCCCTGAGGGGATTTAATTAACGATAACGACTAAAGTCAGATTGTACTTAAGTACACAAACATGCTCACATTGTAATATAGAAATCACATACCAAATTTCATTTCTGTAACCAGCATTGTTGCTGAGAAAAAAAATATTAACATATGCCATATTTTTAATGGCTAAAGGTGTTGGTCCCACCTTAAAGAATCGTTGCAAAATGTTTAAAATAGTACAAAACATTATTACGAATGGTAAAAGTGTGTAGTGCAACAGAGGCATAAGAATGTTGCATGGAAAACTGTGATCGACAAATACTAGATTTGAGCCAAATAAATGTAATTGAAACATAATTAGAAAATGTTTAAAACGTTTTTAAGTGTTAATGTTAAAAAAATTAATCCATGAAAGTAAAATAAATAGGATCTGTGTAAGGTATTTCAAAATTGTGGTATATGTTGGAAACTGGAACCAAAATCTGTACTACTACTGTTGTCTGTCCAATGGATCTGTGCTCCCATAAGATATGCGAACTAAGGCCGACTTCCTTTTCTGCCTAGGCAAATCATTTCCCACCCTGTATTACTATCTCTCTCTTGCACTTACACTCCAGTGTTGTCAACTCAACTCCAACCTTGCATTATTCAATATTATAGAGCCATGACACTGGGGAAATTTGGCAACAACCATACTTGATGGCTGCTGTTTGATGTAGTGTGAGAGGAGTGCAGTGAAACGGTGTGTAAATAGACGTGTACTTTTCTAAAAACGTTGTCAGTGCTATAGGGGCACAGATCCGTTGGTCCGGGTATACCTGCTCTCAAAAATGTATGTTTACAATAACATGCATCATTCGACACACACCGCCAACCAAGTCTTCTGAAAATGATTTTTTAATGTTTTTATTGAATTTCTGAGGTGCATGATGCACTAGATACTATATTAGACTTCACAGAGCTGTTTAGCATATAATATACAACCTGTACTCAATGTTCTCATTATTCTAATTTCATAAGTAATTTATAATTTATATTTATACCTTGTACAAACTGTGACATGCGGTAATAATAACGATATCGTGTGTTATTTATACAAATCCCAATCTTCTCTCAAACCTTACCATCATTACTGTTTAGAATATAATTTATTACCTTCTAAAGTTTTAACATTACAATTCAAAACACTCGATTAACAATATTGTTTACAAAAGAAGAAAAAACAACGCGCCATGTTTCACCACCATCAAGCACTTCAAGGCAGCCAACATAATTTATGAATTAATCGTACACTCACAGATCAGTTGTATAATTTAAAATCCTTGCTCTTTCAATTATCTGGTAATTTTATGGAACATTTTATGACACAAAAATAACTTCTTATATGAAACAGAGAAGAGTTTAATGTTTATTGTATAAAAATTTAGCGTGACAGTATTGAAATTTGGTTTCTTTATCGTTAGGGATCATAGAGCGATCATAGAGTACCAGAATTAATTCCCAAACGTTGGCTACTCTGTTAAATACATAAAGTGGTATTGGCATAGAGCATAATATTTCACCTATGGTGCTAATGCGTTATTATAATAATAATTGAGTGTTTGTGGTTAATGTGACAGATATCATGGCCACGTGGCAGTCTGGGAGATGACAAGCTTTTTATATACCCACGAAACATGCTAAAAAGAGCAACCTCGCTCACAGAGTTTAACAAAACTAAATACGCACATTGTGCGCACTTCCTATATTATCATCATCATCATAGTACATTCACGAATTTAGGCATTTGTTGACCTGTTTCGGCCTCAAGAGAAACACCATCCAGAAGTCTTTTGAGTGGACGTCCTGGTCTTCTTCTTCCTGCGGGTTGATATCTTAACATTAGTTTGGGTATTCTGTGATCTTCCATTCGATGAACATGTTGTATCCATCTTGACTTATAATCAGAAATTTTGTTTTCTAAAGATTCCATGTGTAATTCTTCTAAGATGCCTTCATTTTTTTCCTTTATTATTATAATATTAAAAGAGAGAAACTAAAAGTACCACCACTTCTTCAACACATAGAAGAACACAGAACAATTGAATAGAACATCTGCAAAGAATGACAGAGGGTAGGATACCAAAGATTGCACTGACGTATAATCCTGTAGGACGAAAATCGGTGGGAAGATCAGAAAACGCTGGGCTGAAGATCTAGTAATAATAGTAGTAGGAAACGCGCACAAGTGTGCATAAGAGTGAAGTAGGCACAGGAATCAATGCTCTGTGCTGAGATCCATCACAGTTTTTGTGTTCTTGCATTTCAAAGCGTGGTATTTGTCGCATTTTAGTCCGCATAGTTTGCATACACATTTCTCGGATACGGTGTGAAAGGTGTTAATGTTGCATAGTTTGTGAAGGAAGCCGTGTACTGAGAGTCTGTTGACTGTATTCCTCATCTGTTGGTTCGCCTTCGTCCAATTTTTATCTGTAATCGCGCTGGTGATGTAGAATTCATCTTCTATGTCGTTCCTTTTTTCTAGATATTCCGTCATGAGACTATGGTATGCCTGAGTAGATGGCAATAGCAGTGTGGAAGCGCACTTCTTCTATTAGGAATGGCTCCTTCGTTAGTAGAAGTATGTGAGCCTGGATGGTGTGTACTTGAGACACCTAGGACTTTCTTTAGAAATGTTGTTTTGACGGGTTCAAGGGTTTGCAGGTCTCTCTTCTTAAGATGCTCCCATATTATTTGTATTCCGTATGTGAGTACGGGCGTTATCTTAGCTCTGAATATTCTCATTGCTGTCTTCAGGGAGAGTGATCGAAGCTGTTTTATTTCATACATTACTAAACAGCTGTAATTGCTCTCTGTTTGACATGTATATTAAATGTGGTCCCTGATGTTTATAGTGTAATTCCAAGATATTTGTAATGGTTTACCGTTTTTAACTTTTCCGATCCAAGTTGCAGTGTGTCTTTTGTTGATATTTTCCCTCCTTTCCTCAATATCATATGTGCACTTTTGTCGGCGTTTATTTTCAGGCCGTTTTTATCGGCCCATGTTGATAGGCCGTGTAGGCTTTTCTGTAAGTCCTCTATACTGTTTGATACCAGGACCATGTCATCTGCATAAATGTATAGTTTTGTGGTACTATTTTCTTTCATAGTTGCTTCTATGACGTCAGCCGTTGCTATGTTGAATAGTACCGGGCTTAGGGGGTCTCCCTGGAGGACTCCGTTTGTCTGTAATATTGGTTCAGATTTCTCCAGATTGTTATCTATGATTACATTGTTGAATTGAAGAATGTTTGTGATGATTGTTGTGAGGTAGTTCCTATGTCCGATCATTTTCCCCAATTTTTCTTTTATGATGTTTCTTATCAGTGAGTCGAAGGCTTTGCTATAATCAATAAATACTGCATGTAGTTTTTCTTTCTGATGTTTTAGTGTATCTGTGATGTCTGCGTGTAGAGTTGCTCATCAGGAATAAGGTGGTCTACTTTCTTAGTCAGCCTTTCTGTTATGATTCTTGTGAATAATTTGAATATTGCACTCTCAAGGGCTATGCCTCTATATGAATCTGGGAATGTTGCGTCTCCATTTCCTTTGTGTAGGATCTTGTTAATGGATATTCTCCAAGTCTCTGGAATGACGTTGTTTTCTATGCATTTGTTGAACAGTTTTGTCCATACTTCTGTGAGGCCTTGTGCAGAATCTTTTAGGTGTTCGTTATAGATGTTGTCTGGCCCCGCCGCTTTTCTTGGCTTTAGCTTAATGATTGTGCAGCTATTTCTTCCTCTGTGATGGGACTGAAGTCCGTGCTTGTTGTCTTATCCAGTTCATATGCGGTGTTGGAGTTTTCGATATTCAGTAATCTTTGGAAATGATTTTCCAGCTCTTTCATTTCTATCCGTTGTATGTGTGTTTTTCCTCGGTTGTAGGGCAGAGAAAGGGTTCATTTTCGCTTCTTTCAGCTATTTTTTGTCCTTCTTCTTCTGTAAATGTTTCCCGTTTCATCTTTATTAGCTGTTTATATTTCCTTCTGGATTCAGTGTAGGATGATGTTGGTAATAGTAGAAAACGTGCACAAGTGTGCGTAAGAGTAGGGTAGGCACAGGAATCGGTGTTCTGTGCTGAGTTCTATCACAGTTTTTGTTATGCTGACCACATGTCACCCTACATTGGCTAGATGATCGTCTACCTCTATGATTAACACATGTGGATGTGAGGCCAGCAGCCAGCTGGTAGGCCAAAGGCCTTCTAGGCCTGTTGCGCATGGAAAAAAATCAAAATCTGGTATTTGTCACACTTTAGTCTGCATAGTTTGCATACACATTTCTCGGATACGGTGTGAAAGGTGTTTGCGATGGAAGCCTTGTACTGCGAGTCTGTTGACTGTAATACTCATCTGTTTGTTAGCCAGTGTTCATCGTCGCACTGGCAATGTAGAATTCATCTTATATATGGTTTCTTTTTTTGTAGAATTCCGACCATGAGATTCTGGTATGACTGTGTAGACGGCAATAGTAGTGTAGAGCGTATTTCTTCTATTAGGAATGGTTCCTTCGTTAGTAAGTATGTGAGCCTGGAGGGTGTGTACTTTGAGACACCTAGGACTTTCTTTAGAAATGTTTTGACTTTTTATAGTTATAGGGTTTCCAGATATCTGTTCTTAAGATGCTACCATATTATTTGTATTCAGTATGTGAGTACGGAGGTTATCTTCGCTCTGAATATTCTCATTGCTGTCTCCTGGGAGACTGATTGAAGTTGTTTTATTTCATTCATTCCTATAATAGCTGCTATTGCTCTCTGTTTGATATGTGTATTATATGTGGTCCCTGATGTTTGTAGTGTGATTTCAAGATATTTGTATTGTTTACCGTTTTTAACTATTCCGGTACAAGTTGCAATGTGTCTTTTCCTAATGTTTTCTCTCCTTTCCTGAATATCATATGTGCACTTTTGTCGGCGATTCTTTTCAGTCCATTTATATCGGCCCATGTTGATAGACCGTCTAGGCTTTCCTGTAAATCCACCATTCTGTTTGATACCAGGACCATGTCTGCATAAATATATAGTTTTGTGGTACTATCTTCTTTGGTAGTTGCTTCTATGATGTCTGCTGTTGCTATGCTGAATAGTACTGGGCTTAGGGGATCTCCCTGGAGGATTCCGTTTTTCTGTAAGATTGGTTCCAATCTCTCCAGAACGTTATCTATGATAATACTGTTGAATTGAAGTATGTTTGTAATGATTGTCGTGAGGTAGTTCCTTTGTCCGATCATTTTTTACAATTTTTCTTTATGGTATTTATTATAGTGAGTCTATGATATCTGCTATAGATTGGCTATAGGTTGTATTCTAGATCTGCCTTTTTGGAAGCCGAATTGCTAATCTCCTTTTCTTTTATATATGATCTTGATAATGGATATTCTCTGGAATGACATTGTTTTCTACGCATTTGTTGAACAGCTTTGTCCATACTTCTGTAATGACTTGTACAGAGGTGCTTAAGATGTTCTTTATAGATGTTGTCCTGGCCCTGCTGCTTTTCTTGATTTTAGTTTAGTGATTATTGTAGCTGTCTCGTCCTCTGTGATAGGACTGAAGTCCATGCTCTTTGTCTTATCCAGTTCATATGCGGCGTTAGAGTTTTGGGTAACAGGTATTTTTCTTTTTAAATGATTTTTCAGCTCTTTCATTTCCATCCCTTGTATGTGTTGTTTTTCTCGGTCGTAGGGCAGAGAAAGGGTTCATCTTCGCTTCTTCAGCTATTTTTGTCCTTCTTCTTCTGTGATTTTTTCCCGTTTCATCTTTATTAGCTGTTTTTATTTTCTTCTGGATTCAGTATACACCTGAATGTCTATGAATGCTTTTGTATTTCTGGATTTGTGTACGTGCTTCAGGACTTTTTGCCTTTCCTTGTAGCATTCTGAGTCAAATCAAGGTTTTGCTTTTCTTTCCTTGTATGAGTCCAGTATTTGGGCATCTATAAGGATGTGTTCCTGGATTTTGTTTGCTTCTTCTACATTCCCTTAGTTGATGATTTATTTTATTTTCTCTCTCTTTTGTCCGTCCATATTCAGCTTTGAGATGTCTGGGTGTCTCCGAATTTTGTTTTTTGGTGTTCGTGTTGTACTTACTATATGTCCCTTTGTTTCTATGATTGTAATTTCAGGAAGGCGCTCTCTGATTGGTAAGGAGGCGATTTTTATATGTGGGTCTTTGGCTATTCCTTTCGCGAATGATGACAAATCAAGAGCTTCAGAACATTTGAATACTACTACTACTACTACCTTTCGCTTACGTGTTCACCTGAAAATGAGATGTATCGTGCTTTTGCCGTTGTGGCATATGTATTCGGGCTGTACGGTAATTTATTAATTCAAATCCCTCAGCATAAAGGAATTCGAATAATAGTTCCGTTTTCATATTTGGCACATCTTTTCGACAGTTGAAATTTCTTGTTATTATTATTATTATTGTCTCGTCTCCTGTTATTGACAGTGTTTCGCAGATGTTTTCTATTGTTATTTGTACGTCTGGTTGAAAATAGCACGAAATCACAGTAACGTTTCTGGTTCTTAATGATAAGATATTCATAGTTTTTAGTAATACTTGTGTTGGGGCCATCGCGGTTTTATAGAAGCATGATATGCCACCACTAGGTCTGCCGGCTTCTCCCTGTTTCGCAAGTATATGGACTAGTAGGTTGCAGGAATACTATTCCACCAGACAATGTATGTTCCCACATAACCAAAGCAACAATTCAGTTTCTGGAAAAGACACTGGTGAAATTAGTGACTCATCCGGCCTACAGTCTCAATTTGCCCCTTCCCAAACATGAAGAAATATACAGGCAGAAAATAATTTCCAACCCAGAAAATACTGTTGCTACCTACTTAGGAGCTGGGTGCAATATCTTAGAATGTACAGTACTTTGATAAGATTTAATAGGTTTATTATTGCATATTTCAAAACATATTTAGTGACCTTCATATGCTAATATGAATGGTAAATTTATGACAAATGTAAGGTTGTAACATTTTTGTTAATTATGCAAACCTCAAGATACAAGGAAAACGACGAGGAAGATGGATTAACCAAGTGAAAGAAAGAGGATCTGACTGGGAAGAAATAAAACAAAGAAAAGCATGGGAAGACAGAGATTGTTGCAGGCATTTGTGGAACAGATCTTCCGAAAGGATGCGATAAGAGGATGATGCAGTATGCTGTACCAGATTCTGGTGTTTTCTCTCTGAATGGGACAGTTCTGTTACCAGTAAGATAAGTGGAGGACTGACCTAAGCAAGTTACACCTGAAACCAGATAAGATTGTTTTATACAATTCCTCGTTAACAGAGAAGAGTATGCTGCTTCTATTTCATAATAAACTCCTTGGATCAACATAGTGTAATTTAACTTTTTTAGGAATTAACACTATGAGGTATCATTTATTTAAGTAAAATTTTATCATCTCACCTAATATTCTTCTTCTTCTTAGATTAGTTTTGGATTCATCATCAGTATTTTCATGACTGTTATGCTGTCCTGAAGTTGCCACTTGCTCCCTCTGTTGGTAGACTGAAGAACCTCGAAATAAAATATTTCCCTGGGAATTTCAAAGTTCATTAATTTCTCCTTTTCAATTTTTTCCCAAATCATGATTTTTCTTATACATTTTATCAATTCAGTCTTTCTTTTGATTCAATGTTTTTCTGACCATGCATCTTAGATTGAGTATGCAAAAAAATAGCTTTTAATAGAAGTATTTACAATAAGACAATCAAAAATACATTACAGAATGGATAAAACCACAAATTAATAGAAATAGACTCGATATGAGTCAGATCTGTGAAAGAGCTCCTGAATAAATCTTAGGCCTAGTTTAATCAACCCCAGTTAAAATAATTTAAGATAAACAGATTTTAGCATTTAATCAACTCTGATTAACATCAACAATCTGTTAAAACTCACAGCTTTATTGCCTTCTTCTAGGTAGTTAAAACATTTAACCATTTGTTAGCTGAAATTGAATGTCTGGTGCATTAGATGCAAATCTTCTGTACTTGAATATTTGGAACATAATAGGCTTAATTGAAAAATAATTAGAAACAGAAGAGAGAATTTCAGTAATCTGAAGAATTCATACAATGGTACAGGTTATTGAAAAGTTTTGGAAGTGTGTGAAAATAGGTTAACATTAACAAAATGAGTCCTCCTTATCTTACCTCATACTTTATGTTTTTCTAACACGGGAACTGCAGTTTTCAACACTTAGAAAAACCTCTGGAATTGACAGATTGGGAAAAGATATATATTCAGAAGGCCAAATTTAGATCCATGAATTTTGAGATTCCTGACTAGTGGGATTTGATCTCTAGGTTCATCAAATCGGCACCAGATGGCAACTTTATATATGAAGTTCAGACAAAAATATGGCAGTCATGATGCTTGGCTGAGGATGAAAGGGATACCTCTTGAAAACTGCAGTTCCCATGTTAGAAAAACATAGAATATGAGGTAAGATATGACTCATTTTATTAATTAAAGAGCCCCATAATGTTATTTCCGTAATTAACTTATGAATAGGTAACATACCTAAAAATAAGAAATCATCTTTGCCTTATTGTTTTATGGTTCTATGCCAAGGTCATATTTCAAATTATGGTATCTGCGGTAACATTGAAGTTGCCTGCAAAGCAACTATATGCACAATAGTGTATAAAGTGTCTGCTGCCATTCTAGCACTGGAACCAAGGTACATAACATTTCCATAAGCTGAGGAATGTGTAAAAGGCCTTTATAACATATCCTCATTTTCCAGGTTGTTTTGGTACTATTGACTGCATGCATATAAAGATACAATCTCTAGATACAAACAGTGGAATTATAACAGTCGGAAACCATATTTTTCTACCAATACAAACTGTTTGTAATTCATACATGCTAATTAAAAATATTATTCTACGCTGGCCTGGTTCTATGCATATATCTATTTTATATAACTGACAACTTAGAGCAGAATTTGAAACTAGAGAAATGACCGAAGGTATTACACACCATCCAAGTTAACTGTTCACGGGCGGAGGGGAAGAGTTTTAGCGCTGGTGTCGCCAATCTACTGAATCTGTGGAAGGGATGTAGGAGAAAATTGTACATTCGACCATGTATTGAAATGTTTCATCTTCAAATGTGAGGGGAGAATCTCTAAATACATGTGGAAGTTCTTAACATGGTTGTCAAATTAGTCATTTAAGCATGGAGCACTCAAGCGGTCGGATAATTTAAAATCACAGTATTTGTCGTCTCTCTGTTACAAACCTCACAAATAAATCACAAGTGGCAACATGTAATGAGAAGGGCAAGGAAGGGACAGCTCATTCCTAGACATAACCCCAAAAGTAACAGGGTTGTCAAGTTAGTCATTCTGCCACTGACTGCGCAGAACGACGGATCATTAAAATACATAGTATTTGTCAGCTCTCTACCTGCCAATCAAACAACATAATACAAAGGACACAAAGTGGCAACATAGGAAGGAATAGAAAGAGAAAGACAGTTTGTTAGTTAACATATTTTCCGCCTGCACAAAACACTTGGATGGGTAATATTCTACTGGGGGTTAATGGTAATACTTTGTAAAAGTATTTAACTTCAGTGTTAAATATCCAAACAAGAGCAAAAATAAGGTACAACAGAGCTCATATCAGAACCAGGAACTATATAGAAAGGATACATGGTATGGAAACTAAGTTATTCTGTTCTGAGTATGGATTCTTGTGTGGTTCATCATGATCATCTAACATTGCCAAAATTTTCACTCATCCGTTAATTTAGGCAATGAATTCATCTTAAACTTTTAACTAAGCCTCAGCTTTAACACAACTACTTTAGTTTAATTTATTTCAGTAATTGTTTTATGTTTGGAAATAATTTAAAAAAGAAGGCTTGTCTAAAAGAAAAATAATTGGGATCACGCATTTATTTATTCCCAGCATTTTTCCATCTGCAACTTGTATTCACAATTACAGAAAATAATATGCAGTTTCAATCACAATTAATACACTGTTTTATAATCTCACAAAGTATGTTTTCAATGATCAAAAGTAAATAATTTTTTTTTCGAGACACCTTTAACATCCTGGGCAATATAGCATCCTTTTATTTAATAATATTATGAAATGGTGAATATGATTACTGGTAATGAAACTTGAACCCAGCATTTGCCTTGACATTGAGGGAAAACAGGAAAAACTCAGGTTGGTCAACATCAGGATTTGAACCTGGGACCCTCCTGAATAGGAGTCACGTTACTGCTTGAGAAATAATAATTGGCTTTAGATAAATTACAAAATTGTGCCAACACACAAAACAATTGAGAATTGTATCAAGAAACTATTCATAAAATTGGATCAAACATGTTTTTTGGTTACTGTTGTGGTCAAAATTCTAGCATCTATAGTTTACTAACTGCCTGTTGAAATGTGAAATGAAAATTCGACATAACACATTTTTTAAACAAATGTTACAGTTTAACTAATTAGTTAATAACTTTTGGTTACACATACATTAACAGAGGTTGAATAAAATGTGCCTTACTCTTTTATTAATGACACTCTTTCAACAACTTCAGCCATTAACATCAGAATCCAAATCTATATGTGAGGGCTTATAAATACATAAAAACAAAAATGCAAGAAATTCACTTACCATCCATTAAAATACCACAAGTTTCAACAAATTTTCAAAGTGTTTGATATAAGATTGGCACCGAAGAACGAATACAGCCTAAATAGGATAATTAAATAATGTAGTAGGAAATAACACTATGAGGTTTATTTAAATTAATTTTTAGTTGTTTTTGACTCATCTCATATTTCTTGACTTCCATGCAAACCCAGGGTTTCGTCACTGCATTTGTGACATTCTCAATGCAACACCATGATCACAACTAAAAATTAATTAGGATAATTAAAACCAATAAAAATGAAGAAAACAAATCAAGAATTTATCAGATCAAATGCAGAGATTGTGACAAAATTGACATAGGAAGAACAAAAATAAATGTCAAAAATGAAGTGGAAAATCAGTAGTAGCTGCTCATGCTTGGTCTGAAAAACATCTAATTGAATCAAAAGCCAGTCTAATTAAACAGATAGAAAAATAAGAAAGAAAAACTTAAGGACTTCGAATTCCTGCAGATTCTCTGACTATCTGAAGGTTTATCGGTCCACCAACAGAGGGAAGAAGTATTCTTCCATTTGACAAAGTACTGAAGATGAAGCTGCCAAGGCTTTGAAATCGCATTCTACTTAGAAGACTGGATGTGTGGAGAGAGATGAAACATTTAAATTTAATCTTAAATTAAACCTCATAGTGATTTATTCGTAAAAAAATTCAAAATGAAAATGTTATCTTGTAGGCATATATATTGCAATGTCTTGTCTGCTTACTGGTTACATTAAAACCAAATGTTTTTTTTTTGGGCTCATGTTACGTCTATCAGATAATATATATATATTATTTTTTCATTTTGAGAAAATAACTTCCCAATAATAACTGAGGTTATGGGGGCTAATCTAAACATAGGATTACTGTATAGTTCATTTGAACTGCAATATAACTGCCACTTGTACAATTTTAAAATGTTTTTAAGTTTGTTGAGAACAGAATTTTTCAAAAACACTTTATTACACTATTTCCTTACTAAGCCCCCCTGTTTCTTTGGCACCCTGAAAATCAATCAACCCCAGCTAGATTTGAACTAGTTGTGCCATTTGATCTAATGAAACTAAAGTTAACATTTTTAAATATTTGTAGAAAATAACACTATGAGGCTTATTTTAATTATATTTGAGTTGTGTACTTCGACTCACCTCATATTTCTTGATTTTTATGCAGAACGGTTTCATTGCTAACTGTGCAACATTCTCGATGCTTCACAATGTCTTGCAGTTGTCCCTCCTACAAATTGATTTCTGTGCCCTCCGAACTTCCAAATCAAATTTTTTCCCTTTCAGCAGGAATTTCAAAATTCATGGTTTTCTTTTTATTCTTGCATATGTAAATTTTCTCCCAAATTGTGAGTTCCTTAGATTTTACTAATTGTTGGAAGTAATCTTGCTTTAGTTTCAATTCTGTGTTTTTCTGACCAGCATGTGCAGATTTTTCTATTTGTCCATTTTTAACATTTCTAAGGTGATCTTTCAATCTTGTATTTAAATTCCTTTTTTGTTTTTCCTATATATATATTTTTTCACAATCTTTACAATAATTTGATAAATCCATAATTTGTTGCTGTCTTCAATCTTTTCCTTTTTGGTTGGTTTTAATTTATTCAATCAGTATTGATTTTTCGGTGCTAATTTAATGTTAAATTTGTTAAAAAATCTTTTTAACTTATTAAATACTAAAGGGTGGTATGCAGATTTCTTGAATTTTTTTACCAATTTCTATATCTGTCTGAAGAGTACTTTAATTTATCACTTTTTGTTTCTTGAATCATCTTTTCTTGAAAAACATTTTTGCTATTTTCATGAGTTTTTCTCTTTTTAAAAATTTTCTTTTCTGAACATTCTTAAGTCTATATGTTAAACTATTAAAGACTGCTTGTTTATACACAATATGGTTAAAACCGGTTGCTTTAATATGATCATCAATATGCATTTCTTTCCTGTAGATTCCAAATTTTTTTCCTTTTTTCTTCATTCCCATCATTTAAGGTCTAAAAATGGTATTTCTTGATTTTATTTTCCACTTCCATAGTAAATTTAAAAGTTTAATGGCATTTTCTAATTCTTTTTGTTTGACTACTGCTTTCATATTGTCCACATATCTACTCCAAATTAAAAATCGAAGGGTATGCTTTGGTTGACATTCACAGTTTCCCATAAACATATTTGCCAAAAATGGTTTTATGGGAAAAAAATTCAATTTAAAACTTTTCTTTAATTTTTAAATTATTAATTGATTTTTGAGTTTAGTTTGGTTTTAAGCTATTTTTTTATTTCCCTTATTATTTAGTGAACATATTTAAGTAGTCATGGTGATAATGGAATTTCCATTGCAAGTCCAGTTCTTTGCCTGCAGTATTTTCCTATGAAAGTGAAAAACATTTGACCTATGCATAATCTGGTAATTTCATGTATTCTTTAATGCTCTCATCATCTATCTTGTTTTCCTTTAGCCATTTTTCGAAAATTTCCATAGTTTTGTCGTTGGGATGTTTGTGAACAACGATGTTACATCAAATAAGACCAATCTTTCTGAACGTCCAATACACAACTCAAATATAATTAAAGTTAATATCTATGGATCAGATGAAGTGAACAAAATATGGCGAAAAGGGAAACATTTCGAAACAATCAGCAATTTTGATGCTAAATTACATTTCTTACATTTAAAAATCACAAAAATTGTAGGGAATTTTTATTGAGACAATCTAGAGGAAAATTCTTTTAACAAAATAAACCAATTTATAAGAGAAAAATCACTCAAACAAAACAATAAAATTGAAAATTTAAAATCAAAGAATGTTATATGGAAAACCCAAACAAGCATAAAACAGAAAAAGAATGCAGAAATAATGTAGTAAATTTGTCTTCCCAAAATTTTAGCACAAAAGAAATGGAAATATTGGAACAAAGCCTAAAAACATGTGTGAACTTCTCTAACAATATAGATGATTACGTAGCAAACGTAGAAATAGCCATAGAAGAAATGAACACGGAAGAGAAGGTCTTGATTAGGAATGAATGCACAAAAATAATAGAGGAGATCAAAGAAATTTCTATAAACAAAACGGGAAAGGGAAACATGAAAATCATCAAAGGAATAAACAAGAAATGTAGTCACAAAAGCTGACAAAGGAAATAAGTAGTAATCATGGACATTGTTGATTATAAAAATAGACTGCACAATCTTTTGGAATCAACTGAATACACAATAAATTAAATCCGACCCACTTCCGAAAGAGGTGGACAACACCCTAAAGAACGTAACAAAATCCTAACCAAACAAAAAAGTTTTATTAATAGTGAGTGGAGAACATATTTTAATCGACTCACCTCATACATTTTCAAACTTCTTTGAAACCGTCGGTTAATGATATAACCTCATAATGTTTACTTTCCAATATTAATTGAAATATAAAAAGTTTTACCTAAAGGTGCCCAACCCTAATATGCACGGCCCCCCGAAAACACATAAGGAAGGAAACAAAATGAGACCCATTATCAACTGCATAGGGTCTCCTACATACCAAATATCTAGATGGTTATGTAGTGAATATAAGAATATGGGAGGGTTTGAGAACTTTCAATCGACAATTCATTAGAGTTGATAGAGAATTTCAAGAACACAGAATTAGAACCAACTGACAGGTTAGTTTCTTTTGATGTAGTTTAATTGTTTTTCAGTGTCCCATGAGAAACCACAATTGAAATTCTGGAAAAATGGTTAACAAATAATAATTTAGAAAAGGAAAGATAGAAGAATACATCATTTTGACAAAATTGTGCATCGAACAAATGTTTTTTTTTACATATAATGGGAAATACTACACACAAATTTTGGACTTTCCATGGGGACCCCCTTATCTCCCTTTCTGGCAAATTTGTTCATAGGTAGTTTTGAACAGAAAATAACAAGGGGACACCCATTAATTTTCAAATTTTGGTGCAGATATGTTGATATAATAGCTATTGTAAACCATAAACAAATAGAAGATGCCTTAAAACTCCTGCACCTTCAGAGCAAAACTGTAAAATTCACAATGGAAACTGAAACTGACCAGAAAATGGTTATGAAGAAAACATGGTACACAAGAAAATAAATAAGTTTAAAAGGCAAAAACTAATCACACTTAAAAAACAAACAGAAGAGAACATAAGATTAAAAAATTCACTTACCATCCTTTGAAACACAAGTTCCAGAAAATTTTCAATAAGTGTAACATTCGATTGACCCCAAAGAATGAATACAGCCTAAGATAATTAAAACCAACAAATGAAAAAAATTGAAGAAGAATACAAATCAATAATATATCAGATCAAATGTAAGGATTGCGACAAAATGTATATAGGAAAAAGAAATTTAAAAACCAGATTGAAAGAACACCTTAGAAATTTAAAAAAGGGTGAAGTGGACAAGTAAGCTGTAGCAGCCCAAGCTTGGTCTGAAAAGCATTTAATCGATACAGAAGTTAGCCTAATCAAACACACAGATAAACAAAAAAAAAACTCATAGTCTGGGAAAAAATCCACATCCAAAAAAAAACAAGAAAGATAAACTCATGAATTTCGAAACTCCCGAAAATTTTGACCTGATCCAGAGGTTCATCGGTCCACCGATAGAAGTAAGAAGAAAACCGCCAAGAAACGACATAACACCAGTCGACCAGAGGCTACTGATGATGGAGATAAGCTCCAAAACTGCAGTATAGAAGAAAAAGGATATGAGGTGAGGTAATAAAAACATTAATTTAATTCTTAAATTAAACCTCATAGTGTTCTTTCCCTGTGAAAGTTAAATAGAAAAGTATATACTCAGAACAAATCTATGAATACAATTACTACAGGAAAACATGGGAGTGGAAGGATCATAATTTGGAGCTGTATGTCAGCAAAATAAGTTAAAAATATCCTAGTTATAATACCATCGTACAGAATAATGAGAAACAAAATATCTTGAAAATGGGGTTACCACAAATACACTACTATGAACAGGAAAATGATAGTAAACACACATTTTAAAATAATGACTGACTTTTCTGGAATAAACTAAAACAGGACTTTCTATACTTTAATTACACTGAGCATTTTTAGACAATTTTGAATATATATATATATATATATATATATATATAATAGATACCAGAGAAGTATAAAGGGTAAAGGTTCAGGTTGTTAATGTGGCTAGAATTTATTTAATTGAATTGGTAATGTATTAACAAGATAATGAATGACAATTTTTTTTTGTATAAATATATTTTGTAAACTGATTATATATACTTTTTTTTTACATAAACAACCGGAAATAAGCATTTAGAAAGATTAGTTCAATTGGAGAATAATTTTCTTTAGAAAATGTATGTAATAACAATATTGTGACTATTTTTGTGTGATTGAAATATTTTGTGTGCTTACTATTAAGTTACTTCACTAACATAATTTGAAGAACAGAGCAGTTTTAATTTATTTAAAATATATAAATCAAAGTTAGGCTGACATACTAAAATATTTGAAAATACAACAGGAAGTAACATTATGAGGTTTTACTTAATAAATAATAATAATAAAATAAGAAGGAAGGGGGAAGACTTTGTTTTCCTCTTAAAAGTTTATAAATTAAGGTTGTTGGATAACAAAACATGATCTTAACAAGAAGCTAACATTTTGACCTTAAGAGGATATTTAGGTAACATGTATATTGATCACAAATATCTGTTTAGTAGTATTCTTTATGACTTATTCAAATTTGATGTTTAAGGGCTAAAAATTTAGATTCAATATGTGTTCAGGATATTCTATTTAACACATTTTACAAACATATATAACTTAATTTACAAAACAGAAAATAATACTTAAAAACATTTAATTTAAAAAATACAGATTCACAATGACCACAGACTAACTTAAATAACCCTTCAATCTGCTCTATAATTACGTAATTTCATATCTTCTGCGAGCTTAATGGTGCAATAGGCCACAATTGTACCAATAATGGCAATTTTAACCACAAACATGCAAGTGACAACAATTTGGTAACTAAACATTTCTTCCACTCTCATTTACATAATTAACCATTTCTTCCATTCTCATTTACATAACTTCATTAATATAGCACATACATTATTTTGTTATGCCCCAAGATCATTATGCCAAAGTGTTACTGTAAAGTGCCCAAGCCACTGTACAGTGTAATATGGTCCAATATATTACCAATTTGTATATAATGCAAAGAAAAGTGTCTCCCTGATAACAACAAAAAGTTCACTTTAGTAGAAATTATTTTAAAGTTTAAAATAAGGTACTGTACGACAGCCTAGTGTTTCTACTGTATAATTTGTTACCAGTAGTCAGGTACAATGCAACCCTAAATGGAAAACGACCATCTTTGTTTCAGGGCTGTATTACATATTCCAAGGAATTTGCAGAACTAATGGGAAAATAATGTGTACAGTACAGATGTCTGAATGCTAATTCCATTTTCCAGAAATCTTTGTTTTAGTCTATGAGACATGCCCTGAGTGTTTTCTTTGAATGTAATAATAGTGTAGCAACATTGTAAAAAAAGTCCACCGCTGTAGTCTTGAGGTAGTGTGCGGGCCTAGGTCCAATACATGGTCGGGAAAAGTTCCTGGGTGACGTTTTTCCTCACTTGTAAGACAAATGTCAGGAAACATTAAAGTCCAAAACAGTCCCCGAACAAAATAATCATCTTTTCATAATTAAATATGGGAAATATCATTATGAGGTTCTTAATTTGTAAATTAATGAGCCATTTTTTACATCTTACCTCATATTTCATGTTCCTTTAAACACAGGAACTAGTTTTCAAGAAAACCATCTCTCTCATTAGTCATAATGTCAGTTAAAAACGAGAGAGACAATTCTCTCGAAAACTAGTTCCTGTGTTTAAAGAAACATGAAATATGAGGTAAGATGTAAAAAATGACTCATTAATTTATGAACATAATCATTATTCATATATTTTAAGAGAAAAATATTTGCCTAGACCAGGGTTTGAACCCAGGATAAAATAAAATAAAGTTAAAATGTACCTTCTTAGGTCAGAGCCGTCATCCTCAACTTATAAAATATGTATCTGAAGACCTTTCAAAATCTCTATTCCACCTTCAGCAGGTCTTTCTTTGCTACATTACTTGATGTTCTCGGTGCTGGTCATAATGTAGTATTGTCCGTGACTAAACAATGAATTTTATTAGTATTGAACCCAGGACCTTTGGCTCTCCATAGCAATGCATTTGGCATAGCGAGCCAAAGGTCCTGGGTTCAAACCCCGGTCTAGGCATATATTTTTTCTCTTCAAATATAATTTGTCCTTCAGCGAGAAGTGTTAAATTAATAATAAAAACATCATCATTCACATATGCCTTAAAATTAAGTTTAGGATTAAGGACTATCCTGGCACACCATCATCATCATCATCACCACCCTGCCTTTTAGGCACCCCAACCGCAGAAGTGGGTTACAATTACACGAATGCCAGGAAAAGAAGACCAAAAATGTTGAAATGACAACTTGGGGCATTGAATAAAAAAAATGCAAAAAAAGAAAGCATATTCAGTCAATAAAAATTGTATATCATTTGAAAAACAGAGATCACCACAAAGAGTTGCATCCCAGATGGTATAATTAGAGAATAGAGAGAGAGAGAGAGAGAGAGAGAGAGAGAGAGAGAGAGAGAGAGAGAGAAAAGAGAACTAAATCAGGTGAAGGTAATGAATTTGATGTCTCTCTGTACAGGTGGTTGTTAATAGAACAGTAAATGCAAGCTCAGACCTGGTTTTATAAGCATAAACTATGACATTTCATCACAATTTACATGACAATGAAAGGTTTCATTGTTACTAATTATTGGTTTTTAAGATAAAATCTTGTCATGGATTAAGCCACTGTATCACATTCATCTGATAATGTAGTGGTAATGGTGAATACTCTTATGTATTAAGTTTATTATATATAATTGGTGTAATTCTTATTTTAAAGAACTATATTTTATACACTGCATTTCACATGCTGCCAGAACTTTTGATACTCTGTAGTCATATTCTGATATTTTTTAATGTTTTTATTTAAACTAGTATTTGTCAAGTGGTCAAAATTCGACCATAAATAACATGTCACTTTATATTATATTAGACATTGTTAGTTTTACATTATATTACACCATAATCATAAAAATACAGGGTATATACTTATGTTGAGAGTATTACTGATGATAGTATTCTAAATAGCACCCGGCATCGTGAAAAATTTGGGTAGCTTCTATAAGTAGCAGCTCCACGCCGAGACAACCAGTTATAATGGCTGGTGGACCTGACATGTAGACCAATGTTACCCTGACACCGGCAGGATGATCATATACCTTGGTGATTAATACGTGTACATGTATTACTACCCTATACTTACTTAGTCACTGGCACTATCAAACCCATAGGTTCATGGCCATGCAGACATAAGCTCTCCATACATCCCTATCCTGAGCTAATGCTTTCCAATCATTCCCTGTATAATCTACTTCCCTCAAATCATAGTTAATGTTGTTCTCCCACCTCATTCTTGGTCTACCAACTGGGCATTTTCCCTCTGGTTTTCCTGCAAGAAGCTTCCATGCATGTCTTTCATTCCCCATATGCGCAACATGTCCTGCCCAATGCAGTCTACGAGACTTAATTGTTGTTATTATATCTGGCTTCCTATAAAGACTATGTAGTTCATTGGTATGTAGTCTTCTCCATTCACCTGTCCATCTCACTTTGGTCCAAAAATTTTCCTAAGAACTTTATTCTCAAAACTCGTAATTTCATTTCCTCCCTAAAAGTAAGAGTCCATGTTTCGCACCCATATAATATAACTGGTAGAATAATATTTATATATATTTTCAATTTAAAGTTTTTTGAAAGGAGATGGGACATTAAAAGTCTCTGCAATGCATAATAGCACGCATTTCCAGAATTGATCCTATGTTTAATTTCTTTGTGCATCTCATTCATTACTACCCTATAGTAATAAATAAGAGCTTTGGCACTGGACTTTAGTGCTTTGCAATTAAAAAGGCAGATCATTTTTTGGACATGGCCTTTATGCATCACATGCTTCTCTGGAAGAAATTTAACTTTTGCAACATGGAGTTTTCCATAATCACTGCCTTGCAGTTAAAAGGGCAGAACTAACCGTTTCCAAAATTTTTTGTTGATATCACTAAGGCTCATCAATAGCTACTAAGAAAGAAAACAAAAGAAAGAAAATCTGTTGACAGAGAAGAAAATGGTACTTAACTGTTTTGCCTTAGCCTATTTACATATTGATTAACACTGTCCATATCTGTATAGAATTTAATTTTTAAGAAGATTGAACACTGGATCTCTGTTTCTGTACATCAGTGTGATAACAATTACGCCATTTGAGCATCGATAAGAACGCCAACATTTCTTTCCACTTATACAAGCTTCGAGCGTTAATTTTTCTTTCTAGAAAATCATATTCTGATATACTACAACACAGGGATGACATTACAGTTTGCTGATGATCAACTGGTTTTAGCACAAGACAAATTTGATATGGAATTCAAGATAAAAAGATTGAAAAACCATACGAACCATGGGTCTCACAGTAAATTTACAAAAAAAAAAACATATTTAGCAATAAATAGCAATGAAAGAGAAAATTTAATATTGGAAGAAGGAATTCAAATAAAGCAAGTGAAACAAACTAAATATTTGGGAATAATAATGGATAACATTGAAGGTATAGGCAAAGAGAACATAAAGCATAGAATTGAATTAAGTAGCAAAATAATATCGTTAAATTCCATATGGTGGGATAAGTATATTTGGAAAGACAAAAAAAAAATATTGGTAAAACATTGGTGTAATCTGTTGCAATGTATGGAAGTGAGTTATGGACAATCAATAAGTACTACAAGAATAGACTAATAGCTCTAGAAATGTATTATTTACACAGAAGTGCCAGAAAGTCAAAATTAGAACATGTCACAAATAAGGGAATTAGAAACATAATGGAAGCAGAAGAAAGCATAATTGAAAGAACTGAGGAGAAGGAATTAAAATGGTTAGAACATATTTTAAGAACGAAAGATGAGTGATGGCCAAAACAACTATATCAACATCAATTGACCAGAAAGAAGAAAAAAGGAAGACGAAAGATAACATGGAAGGAAAGGATTAGGGTAGTAATACAAGCAAGAGGGCTAAGCAATGAAGATGCCCAAGATTGTAGGCTTTGGAGGTCTGGCATGGGAAGAAGGCAGCAGCTGTAAAAACTTGAAGAAAGATAGATGAAGTAAGTTCCCTGAACTCTGCATTATATCACGCTTCTACAAAATACTTCTATGATTATATTAAAATTAATGTTGGGAAGTAAACATTATGTGATATTAATCATTTAAATTCATCGGAGAAAATTTTTTTGGAAAAAGATAAAAATTGATAGATGAACTTTGATATTCCTAATAATCAAATGAATCGTGATTTCTTCTTACCTCATACTTCTATGTTTTTTTAAATTTAATTTCAAAGTTTATAAATTCAACCATTAGATGGCAGCATAGAAGATGTTGATAAAAGAATAGTTGTTGGCTGAAGAATTTCATCAGTCAGAGTTGTGACTGATGATGAACGAGATGTCATCTGAAACCATGGTCTCGAGAATTGCATGAAATTTATGAGGCGAGTTTTAAAAACAAAATTGTCCGATGAATTTAAAAAATACTTTATGACTTGGTGAGGCACACTAAAATTGACCAGAATTCTAAACTTCATATAATACCTTCAGGTCTTCCAAATAAAAAAATCTATCACATTGTTTCAATGCTCTCTATTCCTCCTAAGACTATGAAACAATGATTATTTTCAATTAACCACAAGGATTTTCATTAATATTTAGAGGAAGTAACACTATGAGGTTTATTTTAATTAATACATACAGTTAGATTTAAACACATCACCTCATATTGTACAATTATGGATTTGAAAACACAATTGGAAGTAACATTATGAGGAATCAATGGTAAAGAGAAAAATTTTTGCCTGAACCGGGAATCGAACCCTGAACCTTTAGCTTTCCGTGCTAATGCTCAGACCACTGAGCTAATCCAGGCTTCATTCCCATCCAAGCAAGAATCCTTCCTTTACCTTTACTCTACTGGCCCCACATTCAATTGCAATGAATCATCATTCACAAATACACAATGAATGGCTTCTACACTGAAGACATGAAGGGACTCCACACAGCTATAGCATTATTTATTAAATTAATATTGGGAAGCTAAAGCTATTACTATGATAGAATAAGTAAATTAATAAACACAATTAAATTATTGTAAATCAATGGTAAAGAGAAATTTTTTTGCCTGAACCGGGAATCGAACCCCAAACCTTTAGCTTTCCGTGCTAATGCTCAGACCACTGAGCTAATCCAGGCTTCATCCCATCCAAGCAAGAATCCTTCCTTTACCTAGCCTGGATTAGCTCAGTGGTCTGAGTATTAGCATGGAAAGCTAAAGGTTCGGGGTTCGATTCCCGGTTCAGGCAAAAATTTTTCTCTTTACCATTGATTTACAATAATTTAATTGTGTTTATTAATTTACTTATTTCTATCATAGTAATAGCTTTAGCTTCCCAATATTAATTTAACATTATGAGGTTTTACTTAATTTAAGTTGGTCTGTATTATTATTACCTAATGTAGTTTTCAGATAAGAATAATACAGATCATACTTACTTATTAACCACAAGGATATTGGATTACCATACTTTATTTCTGACCAATCACATTATTAAACCATTAACCTCAGTTTATAGGACCTGATGTTCTATATGATATCCATCTGCATTAAGGCATTCCTGATGTATCACTCATATCCAAAACTTGTCTTCTTCCAGTTAAATTATTTCCATACATACTACAATTTAGAAGCAGAACATTTTAATATAAATACTAATTTATTAGATGTCAGGGATACCTAAATACAGACACAGGCCATACTAGTTCTACAAAATACATGTAAAGATAAAATTATGTACTTGCATTTGTCACTTGCATGTGGATGCGGAACGACATTTCACTTTAATTCAAATTATATTATGTAAAATTTTCAATATAATGATCATAAAGAAGAAAATGTTCCCAACATATAGTCTCTTTCACTTCAGTCTCATTTCCTTAACCCATTTAATCCCATTGTTTCATTATTGGAATAAATTTTGAAATTATTCTTTTTCTTAAGAATCCAACTCTGATTTCAAAATAATCATCATAAATA